>JAWWNH010000159.1:0-130000 GCA_034641385.1 Darevskia mixta | reverse complement strand
TGTCACACTTACAGACATGAATCCCTCACAATCTGTCTCTCTCTCTCTCTCTCTCTCTCTCACACACACACACACAAACAAACACTGGCTCCTGCTCCTTCCTATTCCGTATTGTATTACTGCATCCATAAAAACTTGTCTACTGTTGACATTATCTTAAGGCTGCCAGCGTTTTCAGCTGCGTCTTTCACGCTCCTCCCTCGCCTTCAGAAAAAGGCATCTTAATACGAAGCGCGAGAAAGGCGTTTGGGCCGGCCCCCGGGACCCCCCACGGCTTTGTTTTGCTTTTTTTAAGGGCGCAGGCGTTTAACTGTTCGCGTGCCAGGCCGATGCTTACAGACATTTACTGGGGAGTAAGCTCCCACGGACAGCAATGGAGCTTTTGCTCCTAAAACAGCTCGAGACTCGCGTACGAAGTGTCCTCCGGTGATGGCATGGTTTTACCTATAGGGCTGTGAGTCCCGTTGAGTTCCACAGAACTTTACTTTAGAGTAAACCCGCGAGCGGGTCCGAGGGGGGGGAGCCCGGAGCTCATCCGAGGAAGGCGCGGGGGAACAGAAACCGATCGCCATTGATTAATCAAGCGACCGTTCTCTTCGATCAAGGCTCCCTGCGGAATACCCAGGCGCGAGGTGTGGTGGGGAGAGGCGAGAAAGATCCCCTTTGAACTCGCTGCGACTTCGCTTCCCAAGGATAGATCGCCTCGCTTAAAAGAAAGAGATCTATTTTTAGAACTGAACGCGGCTTGGGGTTGGGTGTGTGGAGGAAAATGGACGGAGGAGGGTAAAGGTTGGAGCAAGGAAAGACACAAACACACACACACACACTTTCTGTCACACAGACATTTACTCAGGAGTAAGCTCCCACGGACAGCAATGGAGCTTTTGCTCCTAAAACAGCTCGAGACTCGGAGGACCGCCCTCCTATTCCTGCAGTCGGGGGAAGGGAGTGAGAACACAGCCCGGCAGCCGCCTCCTACAGCCCCGGGCGCTAGATACCCACGCGAGGGTGGCCGGCCTCCCTCCAGCGGCCGTGCCTCCCCCCTTTCTCCGTGGCCTCCCCCATTCCGGCGGGACGCGCGGCTGGGCCAATGGGGTGCGCGGCCGCGGCGGCTGCCCTTTCCTCCCCCCCCTGGCGTTTTGCTGCTGTTGGCGGCGGCTCTGGCAGGGCTCCGTCTTGGCCGCATTGGGCCGCCGCGATTCTGCGCCTTCTCTCCGCCCTGCGCCCCGGGGGGGGGGGGGAGACGGCTTCGCTCCTCTCTATCTCTCCCCCGGGGTCCCCCGGGCTGTAGCTCTGGAGGGCGGCGGCAGCATCCGCGGCAAAGCGGGGGCGGGCGAGAGCTGCGCGCCCGTCCCGGCAGCCTGCACGCCGCCCCGCATTCAGTGCCGGAGCGCCGCGCCTGGGCTGCCGAGCCGGTGGCAGGAGGAGGAGGCGGAGGCGGCGAAGGACGCAGGAGGCCGGCGGGCGAGAGCTGCGCGTCCGCCCCGGCAGCCTGCACGCCGCCCCGCACGCCCCGACTTCAGCGCCGGAGCGCCGCGCCTGGCCTGCCAAGCTGGTGGGAGGAGGAGGAGGCGGAGGCGGCGAAGGATGCAGGAGGCCGGCGGGCGAGAGCTGCGCGCCCGTCCCGGCAGCCTGCCACGCCGCCCCGCGTGGGAAGGAGACCCTTTGCCGAGGCTGGTGTGCGAGCCTCCAGGCAAGGGAAAGCCAGAGGGAGGCTGGTGTGCGAGCCTCTAGCAGAGCCGGCGGTGGGATCGGCGCCTCAAGCCGGTCCAGCCAAGCATCGGAGGAAGGGCCGCTACGCGCCCCTTCCCCCGCGGGGGAGGCTGCTGAACGGCGGCTGCAGAGGGAGGCTGGTGTGCGAGCCTCCAGCAGAGCCGGCGGTGGGATCGGCGCCTCAAGCCGGTCCAGCCAAGCATCGGAGGAAGGGCCGCTACGCGCCCCTTCCCCCGCGGGGGAGGCTGCTGAGCGACGGCTGCAGGCTGCGGGGGTGGGGAGGAAGAGGCGGAAGCGGCATCGCCTATTGGTCTCATTTGCTGTCTATTGCTGTCCACGCTCCAATCCCTGCGTTCCCGTGTGACATGCGCAGAACCCACTTCCGTGACACACGGAAAGCAGGGACAATAGGATATTATTATAGAGGATATTATTTTTACCATATTATATTGCGAGAGTTAGTCAAAGCAGGTTAAAGGTTTCGTATGGGAACAATGTTTTTTTAAAAAATATAATTATTCCATTCTTTACTGAACTTTTGGGTTGTTTGATTCCTAATTCTCCCTGTCATTTTTGCCAGTTCTGCATATTCAAACACTTTCACCTGTCATTCTTCTTTTATTGGCAAAGTCTCTCCCTTCCACCTACTAGCTATCAGCATCCTCGCGGTAAGGTCTTAAGGCCAGGAAGCCATCCAGCAAAAAAGGGCTTAGAATCATAGAATCATAGAATCCTAGAGTTGGAAGAGACCCCAAGGGCCATCCAGTCCAACCCCCTGCCAAGCAGGAACACCATCAAAGCATTCTTGACAGATGGCTGTCAAGCCTCTGCTTAAAGACCTCCAAAGAAGGAGACTCCACCACACTCCTTGGCAGCAAATCCCACTGTCAAACAGCTCTTACTGTCAGGAAGTTCTTCCTAATGTTTAGGTGGAATCTTCTTTCTTGTAGTTTGAATCCATTGCTCCGTGTCCGCTTCTCTGGAGCAGCAGAAAACAATCTTTCTCCCTCCTCTATATGACATCCTTTTATATACGTATTTGAACGGGCTATATCACCCCTGAACCTTCTCTTCTCCAGGCTAAACATACCCAGCTCCCTAAGCCGTTCCTCATAAGGCATCGTTTCCAAGCCTTTGACCATTTTGGTTGCCCTCCTCTGGACACGTTCCAGCTTC
Organism: Darevskia mixta; assembly: GCA_034641385.1. Lineage (NCBI taxonomy): Eukaryota > Metazoa > Chordata > Lepidosauria > Squamata > Lacertidae > Darevskia > Darevskia mixta. The sequence goes on along the minus strand of JAWWNH010000159.1, from coordinate 127,111 downwards.
CTGCAGCCAATCAGAAGCCGCGATTTGGTTTTTGAACATTTTGGAAGTCGAACGGACTTCCAGAACGGATTCCGTTCGACTTCCGAGGTACGACTGTATTTAGCATCCAGTAAAGCGGACACGGAGCAATGGATTCAAACTATATAAAATTTATATAAATTATAAATTTTATTTATACCCCGGCCTCCCCAGCCAAGACCAGGCCCATGGTGGCTAACACCAAATATAAAACAATTGATTAAAATACAACTTAAAAACAAGATTAAAAAACAACATTAAAGTGCAGTCTCATTTCAGTGGAAACTCAAATCAAAACTATTTGGGGAAGAAACTACAAGAAAGAAGATTCCACCTAAACATTAGAAAGAACTTCCTGACAGTAAGAGCTGTTCGACAGTGGGATTTGCTGCCAAGGAGTGTGGTGGAGTCTCCTTCTTTGGAGGTCTTGAAGCAGAGGCTTGACAGCCACCTGTCAGGAATGCTTGGATGGTGTTTCCTGCTTGGCAGGGGGTTGGACTGGATGGCCCTTGGGGTCTCTTCCAACTCGATGATTCTATGATTCTATGAAAGTTCAAGTTTTCACTCCCGCTAGATGGCAGGGCTCCTCCTTCTTTGACATCCTGAGCCTGGGCAAATCTCGCCGCTTCCCAGCCTGGCGTGAGGCAAATCCCACCTTTCATCATCTTGGCATCAGGCACAGCTCCAGGAGGCTAAGAGGGGATGGCTGGCTCAAGGTCACCCAGCAAATTCCCTGGGTGAGTGGCGATTTGAAACCTGGTCTCTCCCACATCCTAGTCAGACACTCTAACCACTGCACCTCACTGCCTAGGGCCTGGAGGTGAGCGTTCCTGGCTTTGCAATGCTCTTGGGGAGACTGCGGGACAGGAAGAGCCCCAAGACCCCCTGAAAAGTAAGACTTGTTTCAGAGGAGACCCCTCCCTCCACAGATCCCAGGAGAAGCATTTCCGAGGGAAAAGGCCCACCGGCTGCTCGCAACCGGAAATGCCGGCCCATTTCTGCCCCTCACCTGCTCATGGTGTCATCATCATCCGAGTCGCAGAGGCTGGTGGTCTCAAGTTCGCTGGTCAGCAGGGTGGAGGAGCTCTCGTACCCAGCCAGGTGCCGCTCCAAGCGGGACTGCCCGTTTAGCCTGTGCCCACCTAATTATTTATTTTAAAGGCAAGGAGAGAAGCGTAAGGTGGACTCACAAAATGGCCACTTCACACACATGCACACCCTCCCCTGCAGCCCACAGAGAAGAGACCCCGGAGTTTGTGCTCCCAGGCGGCCACTGACCTCCGTGCTCCATGCTCTCCCGGCGGCGTGGCCGCTCCCGCCTCAGCGACACAACCGACTCAGTCTCAGTTTCGTGGTCCAGGTTCTCATGACTGCTGGAGATGTTTGGGCTGCAAAGGCAGGGAAAGGGCTTCCACCACTAAAATGTATCACAACAGTACCTACCAGAGTTTAAGAATGGGCACCTCCCCAAGTCCCTCATTCAGGAAACCCTCAAATAAGGTAAGATTTCTTTATTGTCATTGTACAAGTACAACGTTGTACAAGTGCAACAAAATTGAATGCCATCCCATAAAAACAAAACAAAAAACAGCACAAATACATCCCCTCAAGCTTGGCCCAGAAAAGAAAAACCTATTGCATAAAGTATTTTTTGTGCTCATGTTGTGTTTTAATGTTATGAACCACCCCGTAATCTTTGGATAAAGGATGGTATACAAAATTAATAAATGAAACAATAATGTATTATACAGGCCAATATATTTTACTAATGTACTGTATAGTTATTACATATAATTTATGTTTGTATGCTTCTGTTTGACTGCAACCTGTATTTGGTTGCTTTGTTAATAAATCTGAATTAGAAAATGTGAACTTGGCTCCGTGAAATTTCCTGAAGAATACCACAGATTTATGCTCTGGGCTCCTTTGGAGGAAGACACAAAGTATAAATCTAACAAATAATATTTCCTTTTATGCAGCATGCAATAGTCAAAGCAAAAAGGTAAAGGACCCCTGGATGGTTACGGTAAGTCCAGTCAAAGGCGACTATGGGGTTGCGGCGCTCATCTCGCTTTCAGGCCGAGGGAGCCGGCATTTGTCCACAGACAGCTTCCTGGGTCATGCAGCCAGCAGGACTAAACAGCTTCTGGTGCAACGAAACACCGTGATGGAAGCCAAAGCGCATGGAAACGCCATTTACCTTCCTATTTATCTGCTTGCACTTTGACGTTCTTTTGAACTGCTAGGTTGGCAGGAGCTGGGACAGAGCAATGGGAGCTCACCCCGTTACAGGAATTCGAACCGCCAGCCTTCTGATTGGCAAGCCCAAGAGGCTCAGTGGTTTAGACCGCAGCGCCACCCGTGTCCCAAATAGTCAAATACTGTAAGAACATAGGAATAACTTGATGGATCAGGTCAATGACCTATCTAGTCCAGCATCCTGTTCTCACAGCGGCCAACCAGATGCCTATTATGGGAAACCCGCAAGCAGAACCTGAGCACAAGAGCAGCCCTCTCCCCTCCTGCACCTTCCCTGTGGTTTCCAGCAACTGGTACTCAGAAGTACTGCACACTCACCCAGCAATAAACCCAAAAACCCACGTTCAGTCTCCCCTTACTCACTGAAAGGAAGGGGGTCGGGAATCCCCAATGCCACTAGTCCGCTCCACGGGCAACGGAGGAAGTGGTGGCGGCGGCGGCGAAGGTTCTGGTCGTACCTCTATGGGAGGAGGGGGAGGGGGAGGGAGCTCAGGCTGGGGGTTCTCAGAAGACACAAGCTGTGGCAGGGAAAAGGAGAAGGTAAAATGAGGAACATGTAATCTTCCCCCATCCTAACCTCCCCAAAGACTGACCCCCTGTTTGGGCACTAAATAAACCCTCAGAAGCCAAATGCCAGGAATTTAAGTAGAGGAAATGGGCCCTGCTGGATGAGGCCAAAGGCTCCTGCTGGGCTGGCCTCCCCCAAAAGCCCCTCCAGATGTTTGGGACTAGAACTCCCCACCAGGTCCAGCCAGCATGGCTGTGGCAAAGGTGATGGCCTCCAGGAAGCTCACAAGCAGGGCTTGAGGGTAGGAGGCCTCAACTGTTGAGCCCAGAGCCAAAGGAAGACCCCAGACCTGTGGCCTAAAGCCAACCCACAGTTAGGTCTAGGCTAGGGAGGGTGCCCACAGCAAGATGATGCGCCAACTTCATACCCAGGAAACGACTCTGCCATTGAAGCAAGGGAGCTTTGCGTTGTCATCGGAGATCTCCTCCTTCACAACCCTTCAGCAGAAGGAAGAGAAAAGGGAATCAGGAAAGGGGGCTTCCAAGGAGCAAGAAGCGACAAGATGCTTGCGGCCCCTGGGACTCCCAACTATGAAGCAGCGGTAAGGCACTCCAAGCACGCCAAAGTGCAGAAAGGGTGCCTGTGGGAGGGTGCGGGGAGATGGGGTGGATCCTGCCTCCCAGAGGCCTGGTTCCCTTTCTGTGGAAGGGCCACATCTCAGTGGCAGGACATCTACTTTCAGGGCAGAAGGTCAACCCCTGGCAGCATCTGCAGGTAAACCTGGGAATGTCTCCTGGCAGTTACTGCCAGTCCGTGCTGACCCTACTGAGCTAGATGGACCACTGCCAGATGCAATGAAAGGTTTTTCTCCCAGGTCCCTGGTGTCTCTGTGAAGTGTGTGGCAGGGGCAGGGCTGTCTCCCAGACCCCCTAAGAAGGGCAAGGAGATCCTCCTCAAGAACATCGCAGCCCCTTTCTCAGGGTCCTCTTGGGTGGGCAGGAGGGCCAAATTGGCCCACTGGCACAGAAATGTGGGGGGGCTCGGCCCTCTTATGGGGAATTCTGTGGGTGCGTTTGCACCTATGGTGTGAGGGGGGAGGGCCTTCTCCCTAGCGCCTGGGTGACCACGAAGGTGTGCCCGGACGCCTGGGTCCCAAAGAGCTGTGGGGATGGGCGTGCCTCTCCCTCTCTCTCTCGGACGCCTGGGTCCCTTCCCCTCGAGGTCTTCCTCTCCGGCCGGCCCTTCCTTCTCCCCTTTCTCTCGTGTACCGAAGTCCTGGTCATGCTCTTGAAGAAGTACTTGGCCCTGGCCGGCGAGGGCCGCCTTGACGTGGCCCAGGGGTGATGCGCTCGGCCGGGACGGGGATCTTGACCAGGTAGGGGCGTCTCCTCCTCGTCCAGGTGGTAGATCACCTTCGTCTCGCCCGACGCCGGCGCCGAAGCCGCCCCGCCGCCCCCGGCATCGCCGCCGCCCCGCCGCCACAGCCAGGCCCGGGGCCCGCCGCCAGCGCCATGGCAACCGCGCGCCCGCCCCGCCCCGCCCACCAATCAGCTCCCGCGCCGCCAGACGGGCAGGAACGGCCGACGTGGGAGGAGGCGGGGAGAGAACGTTCGGAGGAGGAGGAGGAGGGGCGGGGGGGAGAGGGCTGGCGGGGAGCGCGGCGCGAGACTCCCCTCGCGCAGCGGCAGCGTTTCCCGGCGCGTCCCTACGTCATCACGTATCACTCCGTCGTCGTCGTCGTCCTCCACCTCCCACTAGGCATAAACAGACGTGGGAGGGGGGGAGGAGGTGTCGCCGCGCCACGTGACGCGGGGCGGTTCCCTTCTTCCCCCGCCCCTGCTCTTCATTGGGCCAACCGCGGGAGGAATGGGTCACGTGCGCGAGAGCCGCGTTCTGAGCCCCCGGGTCACGTGGGCCTCGCGCCGCCCACGCAATGACGCGGCACACCGCGGGCATGAGGGGAGGCGGAGGTCCGTGACGCCCGGAAGGGGAAGGCGGAGGGGAAAAGAAAAAAAAGACATTCCCCGTCTTTGTCCTCCGGCAGGAACAGTCTCCTGTCACGTGAGCGCGAGACTTGACGGCTCCCTGGGAAGGGGGCGGGGCCTCTGGCGGTGTCAGAAACTCTGCACATGCTCAGGAGCCGCGCCCGAAAAGTGATGAGGCTTCCCCTTTCGAAGATGGAGGGGTGGGCCTCGCATTTAAAAGAATAGGGAGAGAAGGCGGTGCTGGGATTAAAAGGGACCTGGGAGCGAGTATAGGATAGGCCAAGGCCATGACCTGACCTCCAGCTGCTCAGCAAGCAATGCTTGGCCACAGCAGAAAGTCCACAGAGCCACACAAACATCAGACCCTGCAAAAGTTCTTTTGCACAAGGAACAATGGCTGCCTGCTAAATGCCAGAGGAACAAATAGAAGAAGAAGAGGAGGAGTTTGGATTTGATATCCCGCTTATCACTACCCGAAGGAGTCTCAAAGCGGCTCACCTCCTTTCCTTCCTCCCCCACAACAAACCCTCTGTGTGGTGAGTGGGGCTGAGAGACTTCAGAGAAGTGGGACTAGCCCAAGGTCACCCAGCAGCTGCATGTGTGAGGAGCGGGAGACTCGAACCCGGTTCACCAGATTACGAGTCTACCGCTCTTAACCACTACACCACACTGGCTCTCATAGAGACTCTCCCTCTCCCAGGACAGAAGATTCCTTTCAGCTGCCATTGATAAGACCACCCAAACCTGCTTCGCAGGGGCAGCAGGGCACTTAGGAACACGCAAAGCTGCCTTTCGCAGCAGCAAGGCAGTTAACTCAGGAATGTCTGCACGGAGACTGGCAGTGGATCTGCAGGGCTTCAAAACATACCCCCAGACCTACCTGGATCTGCCAGAAATTGGGCCTGAGCCCTTCTGAATGCAAAGCAGGTGCTCCACCACTAGAATGCTGGCATGGAAATTAGAATGGTCACACTGGAAGCAAGTACACCTTGATTCACAGCCCATTGCACAGAAGTGGGTGCATGCTGTGTGCAGGGCTCCGTGTGTGTGTGTGTGTGTGTGTGTGTGTGTGTGTACACATGGCCATGGCACAAAGACACTCAGAGAAGAAGAGGAGGAGGAGTTTGGATTTGATATCCTGCTTTATCACTACCTTAAGGAGTCTCAAAGCAGCTCACCTTCTCCTTTCCCTTCCTCCCCCACAACAAACACTCCATGAGGCGAATAAGGCTGAAAGACTTCAAAGAAGTGTGACTAGCCCAAGGTCACCCAGCAGCTGCATGTGGAGGAGTGGAGATGCAAACCCGGTTCACCAGATTACGAGTCTACCCCTCTTAACCACGCCACATTGGCCAACATCAAATGTGGCTGATGGGCCAAAAAGGTTCAACCACATTCAGAGCAGAGGAACCTTACCATTGACCAACTACACCAATCTGCCCCCCTCCCCAAAGCAGTGCCTTTGTTTTATAAGGAAGGAACATTAAGGAAGATCACAGCCTTCTGTACAAACGCAAAAGGGTCCACATCTTTTATTTACATTCAAAAACTCTGCCATGTACACAGTTTCAAATATTATAACGAAAAAGGGTGGGAGCTGGGGGGGGGGGAACCCAACCAGAAACCCCCACTGATCAGAACAGCTAACCTGAAATGGGGAGCATGTAAAATAAGGGTTTTGCAGCAGAACAGGAGTTAGGAGAGAACTGGGAATCCTGGCATGGGGAGTTTCTGATGTTTTTTTTAAAAAATAAGTGGGCTTGCCATTCTTCATCAAACCCAAACTCTTGTTTTGCTCTCTGTAACCTCTGCCTTATCCTTATGCTCAATGGGAGCAGTCAGAAAACAAAAATAAGTTGTCCCTTTTTATTTTGAAGCCAGCAAAATTGCAAGGGTTTTCCTGACAAAGTTCACCCCCTTACAATCCCTGGGGGATGTTAATACTGGGGAGGGGGAGTAAACAAAACCCTTCTATTCTCTCTCTCAGAATTTAAAATATATATATATTATTCAATTTCAACAGGGACAAAATCTCCTGCCCCCTCCAAAGGAAAAAAAAAACCCGTAAAGGTTTATTAAAAAAAAAAAGTACTTTTTTATCCAGCCTCCTTTCTTGGGCTGTATCCCTCCGTTGGCATCAAACTCTGAATCTAGAGGCATTAAACAAATGCCAGAGAACATTTAAAAAAAAGAAAATAAGTCTTCCAACTGGGGGTGTGATGGAGGGAGAAAATAAACAAAGCCAGAAAAAAAAAACCCTTTTGCATTCAGTCTATTTACATGTGAACTTGACTGGGGCTGGGGAGGATAGGTGGTGGGGGAAAGAGCTAAAACAAAAACGAAGAGATGCTTCTACCCCCCTTCTAGTGCCCTCTCTCTGCCTCTCCCCCAACGCTATGTGCATCCCAGCAAGTGAAAACAGGAACCTTCCTGATTTTTAGTTTCATTGTTCCGGCCCACCGGTGTCAGCCTCCGGACGCCATTCTCCTCCGCAGAGAATATGGAGGTGGGTCAGGGTCAACCCCCAGAGGGGGAGTGGGTCTGAAGCGAGAGGCCTGCAATTGCCAGCCAGAATCTGCCTGGAGGGGCAGCCCCTCTGCCTCCTGGGTGCTGGGACTTACCACCACCGCAAATACCCCAAGCACCTCCGTCTTCTGCCTCTGAGGAACTGAGGCTCCTTTTGGATACCAGTCCAGAGCAGGCTCCCGACCCTGTCCAGTCTTTTCTGCCCCTCTGGGATGGAAGCCCAGCGCAGAGCCGCCTGTCCTCCCCTCCTGAACTAGGGCTCCCCACCTCCCCTGGACGCAACGGCTGCGCTGGGAACCGCCGGGGGCGGCAGCAGCGGCAGCTTGCGAGAACCTTCCTTGCACTTCTGACAGTAGAAGATGTCCGGGACGTTGGTCTTCTTGATCTTGGCGCAGGAGAGGTGGATCCAGGTGCCGCACTGGTTGCACTCGATCATGGGGCGGCCCGCAAATGGCTTCTGGCAGTAGCAAGTGATGAGGTCCCAAGAGTCATCCCCTGGAGGAGCGGAGGGAGAGAGGACAAATTTCAGAAGGCCCATTGCGCTCACCCACAACCGCACAGCACACATTTTGGTTATCTGGCTTGAAATGCATCGCCATGAGAACCTCAAGTTTTGTTTTTAAGTTTCTAGTCCATAAGACAACAACAACAACAACAATATGCTTGTGGATAAGCAGGCAGTGCGTGGTGAAAACTGAGAATCAAAAGGCTGAACGGGTGGTCAGGGTGCAATGCTGGTTCCTGGCATTTACACCCTGCCTAGAAGTGGAATAAAACCATGCACAAAAAAATAAATACATATGGAAGACGAATTACCTAAGACAGGATAGGTGTATACCAAGTACCCACTCCACCCTCACGGAGCTGAAAGCGTCAAAGATGTTTGCTATCATATGAGGGATGGGGAAATCCCAGATCAGGACAGTCAGCAACCGTGTTTATTACCTATGTGCAATATTTGAACCTGAGCCTGGGAAACACCCTGGTCCCATTGGCCCAAATCAGTCCACTCACCCCACTCAGGTAGGGCACACACAGAGACCTGCTGCCCCACTGGTCAACTGCACATTGCAACCTTCCCAAGCTGGTGCCCTCCGGATGTTTTGACCTACACCTCTGATTGGCCTGCAGGCTGTGCTGGTCGGGGCTGATGGGAGCTGTAGTTCATTAAATTCCTGAACAACTCTTCCTCAGAAAGACTCCAAGGCACCTCACAGCAGCTTAAAAGATTTTAAAAGACAGGGGTGCAAAATAATGAGCACCCCAGCAAGGCGGAACCTCAGGGATGCTTAACAAAACCAAGGCCAGAGTTGTAGCCCTGGTGAGCTTGGAGTAAGCCAAAACAATGTCCCTCCTTGCTAGCATGCTGGCAAGAAATGCTGGAAGAGGTGGACCTTGAAGTGATCCACCAAGGCCCTTCCTGATGTAGTTCAACTGGGGGACAGTCAAAACACATGTCGGCCATTGGTTACGTTCTTAATCTTCCAGAGATCTCACTGCTTTGTGAGTTTAACACACCCCAGGGAATCAGGAAGGTTTCCCGGGGCGGATGGTGTTCCAACGAATGTGAGAATCCAGCTCCAACTCTCACTTGACTTCTTAAAAAGCTTTTGCTAAATTAAAACAAGCACTGTTACACTCCGGGCCCCACTTTTTTGGGGGGGGGGAATGCGTACGGAGATGGGGAGAAGAGCCTGATATGATGCAGTTAAACAAAAACAAAACAAACCACCCCACTCCTTTGAAAATTTAGAGGCTTTTTATGTAAAGCAAATACTTTACATTTAAAAAGCAACAAGGTAAGCTGGAGATGTTTGATGACAGAGGACAGGATGGTCTGGCAGAAACGTGAACATCAGCTGACCATGTCACCAGATGAAACTTCCAAGAACGCAGGGGGAAGCATTACCTGGCAACAAACGTGGTGTTGGAAAAGGACCTGGGAGATCAGGGTTCAAATCCCCACTTGGCCATGAAGCTCACTGGGTGACCCAGCATTTCTCAGCTGCACCTACCTCACAGGGTTGTGGGGATTAACAGGAGGTGGGGGGGGGGACCATGAACCTTCAGCAACTTGGGAGAAAAAGTTGGGATATAAAAGCAACTAATAATTTGCCTGTTGCTTTTACGCCCATGTAATGCTGTGCATTAAGCTGCGTTGGCCGTGCCCCTTCCGGGACACCTCCGCCTCCTCACCTGATTCCACCATGATGTCCTCGTCCATGACCCTCATCTCGCCTTCGCTGGAGCTGCCTTCCCCATCCTGGCTGGTCTCCGTACTGATCCCCCCTTTCCCTTCCGTGTCCTCAAGCTTAATGGGGAAGCTGGTGGCCAACAGCTCCGGCGGGGCCTGCACAGAGACCAGCGCCGTGGCTGCCGTGGCCGAACCCTCCTCCCCTCTGGGCCGCCGAGGCGCCACTGCCGCCCCTTCTTCCTCCTCAGAGTCCGTCTCGCTCAGGGAAGCCTTGTGCTTCTTCTCGCTGCGCTCAGCCTTTTTCAACTTCCGCTTCTTGCTCTTTTTGATGCGAGAGCGCTTCTCCCCCACCGGGTCGCCGCCGCCCCCCGCCGCCCCGGTTCCGCTTGGCTCCTCCGCCCGCGTCCAGGGCGGACTTCCGATTCCGCTTGTCCTTCTTCTTGTCCAGGGCCCCCTTCGGCCCCGCCAGCGGCGGCTGCTGCTGCTTGCCGACGGGGTCCAAGTCAAACAGGGAGTCCTTGAGCTTCATCTTCTCCAGCAGGGAGCTGTCGGACTTGAGGCGGCGGAAGGCCGCCTTCTTCTTCGAAGACTTGGCCTTCTTGACGAAGGTCTCGATCGTGTGCAGGTCCGAGTGCGTCGACTCCCACCCGTCGCTGTCCACCACGCTCTCCGGGCGGATGGGGGAGTTCGAGCCGGAGGGCGTCCAGTCATTTTCCTGCGGGGTTTGGGGAGGGCAGAGGCAAGGGGTTAATTTCTCAGGCGACATTTCCCGGGTGCCCAGGACTCGACTCTGCTCTTTCTTCCCAGAGCAGTGGGATTCAAGGGGGCAGTGGGGATCCTGGGGGAAGATCTGAGAGGCAAGGGTTGTAGCAGGTGGTGCAAATGGAATTGCAGAATTGGAAGAGACCATGAGTCATTTAGCCCTACCCCTACAATGCAGGAAGTAATTTGATAATGCATAATGACTATCAGGCTTTGAAAAGCTGATATCAACTGATAGCTCCTTTGTGGTCCCTGTGGATAGCTCTGTCAGTAGAACATGAGACTCATAATCTCAGGGCTGTGGGTTCGAGCCCCGCATTGGGCAAAAGATTCCTGCATTTAAGGGGGCTGGATTAGATGACCCTCAACTCTACAATTCTATGGTTCAATGGGTCAAGTTCATCTGTTTTGCTGAATTAATTAAACTAAATAGCTTTAATTGGATTTTGAATAAACATGCAATTAATGGCCACGGTTTTGAGTTTTATTGTGTTATTATCTTCCTCGGAGGGTCGTGCAAGCCATTATTCTGAACGATGCTTTTCATACAATATAAAAAGGAACTTCTGTGCTAACCTGTGTAGGAGCATCTTAAACAACCCAACCCAAAGAACTTGAGGTTTCCTAGGAAGCAGGGGGTACTCTAAGCCCCTCCCTGCCTGAAACCCTGGAGAGCCACGGCTGGCCGTCAGTGTAGACCAGTGATGGCTAACCTTGACACTCCAGATGTTTTGGAACTACAACTCCCATCATTCCTAGCTAACAGGACCAGTGGTCAGGGATGATGGGAGTTGTAGTCCCAAAACATCTGGAGTGTCAAGGTTAGCCTTCACTGGTGTAGACAATACTGAACTGGACTGACCAGTGGTGGACCTACACTCTGGGGGCCCTGAATCTTGAACTGCCACGGGACCCCCTTTGCAACCAGCAACAGGGTCTGGGTAACCACTGTTAGCTTCTTCAGTGGAGCTGTTCCACAACAGATCAGCACACCTTCACATCATCTGGGCTACTGGCTGCCAAACGTGGAAATAGATGCAACAACAAAAATAATCCATTTGAGTCATGCGACTCAAACTGGGTCTACTAGACGCGAAACATTTAAGCAGTGTGGACAAAATTCGTTTCTGGGGCTCCTCTGGGATTAGGGGCTCTGAAGCTGAAGATCCATCAGTTTTATAGTAGATCCGCCCCGGAGATGGACCAATGGTATGACTCGGGATAAAGGCCGCTTCCTTTCCCTCGCTCCAGACCAATGGTTGTGGAGCTGAAGCCAGGAGGTGCCACATCCATCGCATTTAAATATTCATATTGATTTTTAACTCTCTTCTTAATGGCTTCTTTTATTTATCACACGTTTTATATTGCAGTTTGAATTCTAAAGGGCGCATTAAGATACAGTACGTGAGAAATAGAAAGAAGCAATAAAGATACAGTTGAAAAACCACACAAAATCTATTACGAGCGCTACAGCCGGCAGAAAAATTAGTAAGCTCCTCAGTGGTCTGTGGGGAAATGAAAAGTTTGGGAGCCTTCTTTCTAGCTGAAAGAAATGGAGGGAAAGCAACAGAAAGAGACAGACAAGAAGGTGGCAATGAGAGAAATCAAGAGAGAAGGAACAAGAAAAATAAAGCTGTCTTGCAAAAAAAGGGGGGGGCAAATGAGTAAGTAAGCCTTAGTAGGCTGCTACTTGAATACAGTGGACGCTCGGGTTGCGAATGTGATCCGTGCGGGAGGCACGTTCGCAACCCACAGTGCTGCTTCTGCGCACGCTCGGGTCGCAATTTGGCGCTCCTGTGCATGTGTGAATCGCGATTTGGTGTTTCTGCGCGTGAGCGAGCGCCAAAACCCGGAAATAACCTGTTTCCAGTACTTCCAGGTTCGGCGCGAGCGCAACGTGAAAAAACGTAACCCGCAACGTTCGCAACATGAGGTATGACTGTAGCTCATGAAGGTTGAAAAGAAATGATATCCATCTTTATTATGTGTACTTTTATCAACTTCCTTTTAAGCAACAGCACAGCTCTACCTAGTTAGAATCCAGATTCCCAGCAGCACGAAAAATTTGTTACCCTTGTGCAAAAGTGTCCAGCTGAGTATTAGAACAAACCCTGCCTAGAGAGAGACTAACTGGTATAAAGGGATTTTTAAAAATGGAGCACAGAGTACCCTGACAACTAAAGCAACAAACGTTTCGTGTTTGCAACCACTGCCCATCTCAAGCAACAAGCAACACCCATAAGCCAATGCCTAACTCCTAAAACAAGAGGTATGGGGGCCCATCTGATATGGAAGTTCAATAAATCCCTGGTGTTGGGGGATAGGCTGGGTTCACGGGGCTCGGGGGCCTTCTTTAGCCCTAAGCCCTTGTGAGCAGGTTCAAGCTTAGTCCCAGGAAGGGCAGATCCGTAGCAGGAAAGAGCAACTACAATTCCCAGCATGCACTTCGGGAAGCCTCCAAAGCTGTGCCGCATAACAAGCCAGGACATGTCCGCCCCCTTGCTTCCAGAACAGCAGCCTACACTTCCCAGCATGCAACACACCCAGGACTCCCATCAAAATGGCCATGCCGCAGGGCATTCTGGGCCTGGTAGTTCCCGCGGGCATTTGCCGCAGCTTCCAAGGGACTCTGGCAACAAGACTGCGTGGAGACAATGCCGACAGAGCAGGAGGCCAAGGGCTTAGGAGCGAACGGGGAGGAAGGTTTGGAGCAATCCCAAATGCGCCTTTTAGAACTTGACCGAGCTGGGTTTGGATTTAAAAACAAGTCACAGCGCTTGCTTCTGGAAAGGCTAGGGCAACCTCTGTACCCCGACACACACATACACACCAGAAAAATATTAAACTGCATGCTTTGAAACTGAGCGGACACATATTTGTTCACTTAATAAGCCAGTAGGATAAAAGGGGAGGAGGGCGGGGGCAGGATTCTCACTGGGGGAAAAACCCCAAACTAACCTCCTTAGAGGAAGGGATGTAGCCCGCGTAGGCTAGGACAAAACTGCAGAACTTGTTGAAATCCTCAATAGTTCGCCTTCGCTTCTCCGGAGGCTGGTGAGACTGGGGGAGAGAAGCAGGAAGCGGGGAGGGCAGGTGTTAATGCACACAGAGGTAGCGCCCCCTTCCCCCGGCCACCCACAAATATCTAGGCTCCTTCACAAACGCAGCCCCCCCCCCGTAGGATCACACATGCCCCACAACCGGTGATAATAAGAAAAGGGGAGCGATTCCTAGAGGCAGGGAGAGAGAGAACTGAGCAATAACATCCTGTTCCCTGCCCCCCCCCCCCCGCAGGCTCCCACAGCTAGAAATGCAAGTCAGGTCCCTCCCAGGACATGCGAAGAGTGCGAAGGGTTAAATATGGGGGGGAGGGGAGAGAGAGAGGGAAAAAAGAGGCTTTCCGTCACCCACAGAATATCCCTTGCTTGCTCTCTCTCTAACCAGAGGGGGGGGGAGCACATGCAAAAAGGATGTTGCAACCACACTCCACTTTCGGAAAGACTTTTGGCCTCCTCCAAGGGAGCAGGGATAGAAAGGCAGGGGGAGGAAGCGGAGGGGGTCCCCCAGAAGGACGGAGTCACCCCATGAAAACAAATGGGCCGCAAAAGGGCAAACCCCATTCCACAAGTTTGAGGTAGGGGTTTTTTGGGGGGGGATCAACCATCAAATAGAGGGTTTTTTGTTTTTTTTTACCTGTGTCTCCGGTTTGAGGTTTGGAGGCGGATCTGGAAAACAAGAACCGGGAAGGGGGTCAGTTGAGGGGGGTCCATGAAGGGAGACTTCAACAACTCCACGCAGACCAGCACAAAGCGAGGAAAAAATCCTACTTTCTCCCTGAAAGCACAGGGATTCCCCCACCCGGAGGCAAGTCAAGGGAGATGGCTGGGGGGCGCCAGCGGGCCCTGACAGAGCCAGAAACCTCCCGGACCCCTCATTGTGGGGAGGGGGGCTTCCCTACAGTCTTCAGAGGAACAGCGCACAGCGCAGCAGCCCCCCCCCCCCGCAATCCGGCGCCTGCTTTGAAGCCTTCCCCAAATTTCCACCCCAAAATATATTTAGGTTTATACTCCCCACCCCAAAAAAATAAAAATACTCAAGACACATAAGTGTCTATTCCTCCCACTCGGTCATGCCCCCCCCATAACATCCAAGATCAGACAGAGACAGACAAGACACCCCGCCATTTCTACAGGGAAGCGGAAAGGGGGAAGCTGGAGCGCAGCCCCCCCCCCAACACACACACCCAGGACGCCTGTCTCCCCCTCCTGCTCTGAGACCCCAATTCCGTAATGCCCTCCAACAGACACCCCCATTAGGAAGCCTCATTTCCTCATTACTCCCCCCCCCGCACCCAACACCCCCCCGCCGCCCCTCCTCCACGTGCCTCCCCTCCCCCTCCCAACTTTCTTCCTCGCTTCACCCCCCCACTCCGGTTTTCTCCCCGGTCCGACTCCCTCCTCTTTCTCCCCCCCCCACTCCCTCCCCGCTCCCCTTTCACCTGGTTCTTCCCAGCCGCTCCCAAACACAACAGCCCCCCCTCCACGACGCTGCCTCCATCTTACCCACCCCCCCAACAAGGAAAAAAAGGGGTGCTGCCCCCCTCCTCCATGCCCAACTCTCTTCCTCTCTCCCCCCCAAGTCTCCCCTCCCCACCGACCAGGCTCTCTCTGCTCTGACACCACCTGCCCCCCCAAGCGGTGACCCCTTTCCACCGACGGACTTTGCCTCTTCTTTGCTCTCCCCCCAAGCGCACACCCTCGCCCCCCATAACTCCAGAACACCCCCCCAAAAAAATCTCGCGGCCTCTTTTCCCTCCTAGGAGGGGCGTCCACTTTGCCCCCCCACAACAAGCAACCTTCCTTCCCGCCCCCTTAGCCCAACGCCAGCCCCCCACCCTCTCCTCTCCCCCAAATCTCCCGGGAGGGGCGTCCACTTTTCCTCTCCCCCCCCCACAAACAAACCCACTCCTCCTTCCTACCCTCGCAACTCCAGCCCCCCCCCACACGGCGGGTCTCCCCGAAATCCGCGCCCCCGGGTGACGACGCCACCGCCCGACGCCGGCCCTGCTTCTCCCCACACGAACACGCTCCTAGCCCCACAACTGGGGGTCTCCGCAGCCTCTTTCCTCTTTCCCCCCCAAACAAAAAAAAAATTTTTTTTTCCTTTGGGAGGGGCGCCCCCACAGAACCCGGTTAAAAAGCACAAAAACCCCCACACACCCCGCCGCACCCCAAGTGTGGGTCTCGGAGGCCCCCTTTACCTTCAGGGCTGGGCTCCGCCATAGCCGGCCCCCTGCCCAGCCAGCCAGCCGGCCGCCTTTCCGCCCCGCCGACGGCCGCGGGGCTCGGGAACCCGCCAGCGCCCCCCAAGCCACCCAGACCCTCCGAGAGACCCGCCACCGCCGCCGGGAGACCCTCCTCCTCCTCCGGTGCCGCCCGACTCCGCCGCTCCCTCCTCCCTCCTCGGCCCCCGCCCTCCCTGCCGGAGGAGCCCCAGAGCGAGGCCCCGCCCCTCGGCCGCCTCTCCTCGGCCGGCCCCCGCCCTCGCCGCCGCAGAGCATCTCGGGAGACCGAGTCACCCCCGCCCGGCGCGAGGCGGAGCACTCCAAGTCCCGGCAGGCGCAGCGCGCGAGTGGGAAAGGAGGGAGGGAGGGAGAGGAGACGCTGGTTCCGCGCCCGCCTCTTCCTCCAACAGGCTCCAAAATGGAGGGAGAGGAGAGGTGCATGCTGGGAGATGTGGTCTGGAAAGGGCCGCCCTAGGAAAGAATGATGGGAGGCTTTGGAGGGGGAGAGGCGGTTTCCCATTTAAAGGAGGGAAATGGGGTCTAAGATCATGGCCACTGGTCCCATCACCTGCTGGCAAATAGAAGGGGAAGAAATGGAGGCAGTGAGAGATTTCACTTTCTTGGGCTCCATGATCACTGCAGATGGTGACAGCAGTCACGAAATTAAAAGACGCCTGCTTCTTGGGAGAAAAGCAATGACAAACCTAGACAGCATCTTAAACAGCAGAGACATCACCTTGCTGACAAAGGTCCGTATAAAGCTATGGTTTTCCCAGTAGTGATGCATGGAAGTGAGAGCTGGACCATCAAGAAGGCTGATCGCCGAAGAATCGATGCTTTTGAATTCTGGTGCTGGAGGAGACTCGAGAGTCCCATGGACTGCAAGAAGATCAAACCTCTCCATCCTGAAGGAAATCAGCCCTGAGTGCTCACTGGAAGGACAGATCCTGAAGCTGAGGCTCCAAGACTTTGGCCACCTCATGAGAAGAGAAGACTCCCTGGAAAAGACCCCGATGTTGGGAAAGATGGAGGGCACAAGGAGAAGGGGACGACAGAGGACGAGATGGTGGGACAGTGTTCTCGAAGCTACTAACACGAGTTTGGCCAAACTGCAAGAGGCAGTGAAGGATAGGCGTGCCTGGCGTGCTCTGGTCCATGGGGTCACGAAGAGGCGGACACGACTGAACGACTGAACAACAACAATGGGGTGGGGGACGATGGAAACCCCCCCCCCGGGTTATTTACGGACAGGCTGTCTCTTTCCCCATGGGATGGGAAGGGACCCTATTTTTTGGTTCAAATGCAAATGGTTTCTTGATTGAAACGAAATTTAAAAATTCCTTCCAGTAGCACCTTAGAAACCAACTAAGTTTGGTATCTCTATCAGCTTTTGTGTGCATGCACACTTCTTCAGATTGATTCTTGATTGACAGTCCACAATGCCCACCCCCTTTTAGGGGAGGAAAAGGGAGATTACAGCGGTACCTTGGTTCCGCTGTAAACTTAATCCGTTCCAGAAGTCTGTTCCAAAACCAAGGCATGCTTTCCCATAGAAAGTAATGCAGAATGGATTATTCCGTTCCAGACTTTTAATAACAATCCCCAAAACAGCAATTTAACATGTATTTTGCTATCTAACGAGACCATTGAGCCAAAAAATTAAAGCAATAAACAATGTACTGCAGTCACACAATCAATCAGTAGCTGAACTGGGTTCCACACATTCACACACACACAAAAACGCAAAATAAATAGCAAAAACACGACAGACCTCAGCATAACACTCCAAACAGAAGTGTGGGACTCAAATTGGAAGCGTAACACTAAAAATGGAACACGTTTGACTTCTGAAAAAAGTTCGCAAAATGGAACACTTACTTCTGGGTTTGCAGTGTTTGTGTTCCAAGTTGTTTTGAGAACCATGGTACCACTATATTCATTTTCTACCCTGTGAGGTAGGCTAGGCTGAGAGAGGCAGCAGCTGCCCCACCTACCCATCCAGATCACCAGTCTTCCCCCAAGGCCTGATCTGACAACCATTACACCGGGGATTAGCCACGGTGAGAACAGGATGCTTGAGTATGATTGGCTACTGGCGTGATCCAGCAGGCTTATCTTATGCTGATAAAATACAGTGGGACCTCGACTTATGAAGATAATGCGTTCCGACGCGATCTTCAGTAGTCGAAAACACTCGTAAGTCGAGTCCCCATAGGGATGCATTGAGCGAAAAAAATTCGTAAGTCGAAAAAATCCTATTCAAAAATTCGTAAGTCGAAAAAATCCTATTCAAAGCGGCTGCAACTTCCTTTGGGAAGTCGAAAAATTCGGTTGCGGCGGCCATTTTTTTTCTTCCGGAAGTCATTCGGAAGTCGAAAAACACGTAAGTCGGGTCACTCGTAAGTCGAGGTCCCACTGTACAGTTAAGTCCGAATGGCAAGGGCAAGATTTCTGGTTTATTTTGCTTCCCCCCCCCCCAGGTTGGGCCTTTAAACCTACACACCTGAACTGTTACTAGTTTGTTTCCCTCCTTCCTTTCAACTGTCCTGAAATTGATGCGAGTATATAAGTAAAACCAAGCAGCTTGAGAGTGGGTGTGGCGTATTGGTTAGTGTGTTGGACTAGGACGTAGGAGACCAGGGTTCAAATCCAAACACAGCCATGAAGCTCACTCAATACTGAGCGACCTCTGGCCAGTCATTCTCTCACCTTAACCTACCTCACTGGGCATGTTGTGAGACCTACATGTTGCCACCTTCAGCTCCTTGGAGGGAAGGTGAGATATGAATGTAACAAGTAATATAATAGTTCTGTGTGAAGAATGGCTGAGCTGGGAGATGCATAAACGACGTTGTTGAGATGGGAAAAGCCCACCTCTGTGATAAGGGCACAGAGAGGGGTGGAAAGCGTATGGTCCAAGGTCTAAGAACTCACATAGGAACTTCTTGCTGAGTGATCAAACCGGTCACAGAAAAAAAATGAGTTGAGATTCAAGTCCTTCTTTCTTGATCTTGAAATGGCAGGCTACTATATATCTTCAGGTGGTGCTGCAAATTCTCAGGCACGTCTAATCTAATAAAATGGTGAGATGTTTACTCGAGCGTTTACACAGCTGCAAGCAGGTCCAGAAAAAGTCAAGTATCTTGGATCTCGGGAGATGGGAAAAGCTCCATTATGTGCTTTGCAACTTGAACAATGAGCATCGAATCTCCCCAGAGGGAAAGTGAAGTGCTTCTTGAATCCACAAAAATGCAGGCATCCCCAGGCTAATCAGGTTCTCTTTCTGCTGATGATCAATAGCCTTGAAGAACCCTCATTTGGAAGCATTCTTCCACCCCTCTAGTTTTTGAGGCCACCCCCTGCCACGAACCCCCTGCTTGACAACCCACTTTCCAAAACACTGCCTGGAGAACTAGTAGCCATTATTCTGCTAAGAGGGTCTTTCCCAGCTGTAGTCTAGTCACCTCTTCCTCTACGTAGGTGGCAACTGCCCATGTACACACTCAGGATTCCAGTCTAGAATATCTTTCCCTGGGATAGCTCAGTCAGTAGAGCATGAGACTCTTGATCTTATGGTCGTGGGTTCGAATCCCACATTGGGCAAAATATTCCTGCACTGCAGGGGATTGGACTAAATGACCCTTGTGGTCCCTTCCAACTCTACAATACTATAATTAAAAGTAGCCAAGATCACCGCCCACCATCACCCATTCATTTGGCAAACCACTTTGCAACCAGATCCCAAACCCCTGCCAACAGCTTAACCCCACTGCTACGAGTTCACTCCCCATGTATTTCCAATTTTAAATTCCTAAATTCCCGATTCAACACCAGGGCGCCGATAACTTTCCCTCTATCAGTACAATCACGCAGAAAATCTCTAGAGGCTCAACATTTCTCTTTATATATATATTTTTAATTAGCATTCCCCATCCCCTCTGGTTACAGAAACTGCCAGGCAGAGCACAGCCCTGATAGGAGCAAACTCAGGGCGCGGTAGTGAAGATGCAAGACTGAAATGGGGGAGGAACTTTTTTTCCTGTTCGAGTATTTTTGAGACCTCCTACCCCTTAAAAAAAAATGGGGGTGGGGAAGAGAGAGAAAAGGGGGAGGGGGAATGGTATAGGGGAGGGAGATAAGGGGGGAAACCACCAAAAGAAAAAGAGGTATTTTATTTTAGCCACAACCACCTCAAAGAAAGCCCAGAGCGAGGGGAGGGGAACAGGAGGAAGAAGGTGTGATTAGGCATAATGGAAGGAGGTTTAAAGGGTGGGAGAGAGGGAGGAAAGAAGGGAGGAAAGAAAGAAAGAAAGAAAGAAAGAAAGAAAGAAAGAAAGAAAGAAAGAAAGAAAGAAAGAAAGAAAGAAAGAAAGAAAAGACCCTCCCCTTTCCTGGGACAAAAAGGCTCTTTAGCATAAAATCAACAACAAACAACAACAAAAAGTGCAGGTCCCTTCAGGAGCACACGCCCCCTGGTGGCAGCAGGTGGAGGCACGCCTTACATGCTGCCATAGACGCTCTCATCACTGTAGGCAATATACAGGAAGAAGTCCTCCTCATGATGTTCCTGGAAAGGGAAGAGAAGAGGAAAACACTGGAGTCAAGGTGTAATTCAGGCAGGGGCACAAGCAGGCAGAGCCCAGGGACAAAGGTGTCAAGGTTCAATCTTAAGCCTTTCTGCCAGTTCAGAGTGGACCAGCCAGAGTCCTCTATTTCCCAAACATTTGGTAGTTCCACTGCCCTGAGAAGTTCAGGGGGTGGCAGCCCAGGAGGGAGCCTGCTCTGTGGCAGCTCCAGAGGAGGGGAACTCCCTCCCCAGAGAGATGTGCCTGGCACCTTCACTGTGCGGCTGGCATCACATGCTGAAAACACCCCTCTTTGCCCTGGCCTTTGACAGCTCAAATGCAGAGTGGTATTCAATGCTAGCAGCCCCACTGAAATGAATGGGCTTAAATATGCCCATAACCTTTAATGGGTCTACTCACAACAAGACTGGCATCGAATACCACCACTTGCAGTTATAATGACCCACCCTCTTCTTTGGCCTGTAGTTGCTTTCATGATGGGTGGATAAGAGTAACAACAACTCCCACCAGTCCAATCTAGGACTGATGGGATTTGTAGTCCACACAAAAACAGATACCAGGCTCTGGGGACTAAAGGTCACCAACAGCTAATTCAAGAAGAAGAGAAGAAGAGTTTGGATTTGATATCCCGCTTTATCACTACCCAAAGGAGTCTCAAAGCGGCTAACGTTCTCCTTTCCCTTCCTGCCCCACAACAAACACTCTGTGAGGTGAGTGGGGCTGAGAGACTTCAGAGAAGTGTGACTAGCCCAAGGTCACCCAGCAGCCGCATGTGGAGGAGAGGAGACGCGAACCTGGTTCACCAGATTACGACTCTACCGCTTCTTAACCACTACACCACACTGGCTCTCCGTAATTCACCTCTACCTCTCCACTCCCACACATGGTAATACAAATTTGGTCCATGCTTTGGTTTCGGCAGGGGGGCAGGGGTGGGGTGGCAATGCCTCCCCCACTTTCCCCTTCTGAATGGTGCAGCTGGTTCAACCCCTCTCTTTTAATTCCCCTAGTTTGTTTTGTTCATTTCCAACCTGTTTGTTACCCACTAATTGAACATTTCAAAGACTGTGGCAGAGTGCCATTTCTCTGGCGCTGCACATTTTCTTTTAAAAACAAAACAAAACAAAACACCAAACCTGTATAGGAGAGGTAAGGCACACCCACCTGGTAGAGCTGCCCCATGGTGGCGCTGGTTGGGGGGATGACGTTGTTGACGAAGAAGAAGAGAGCGTCCTCTGCTCGGAGGTGGATTCTTTTCCGGATCAGGAAGTAGAACTGCCCAACTGGGGAAGAGAAAGGGGGAGAACGGATCTGTTAGCTGAAGGAGCAGAATAAAACTACAGAGATTAAGATGAGATCTTGACAGGCCAACGAGCGGCACCCATTTCATCAGGTGCCACAAACCTATGTCTCCAAAATCAACGGGGCTCGCCCAGACAGCTTCATCCAGCACTCCACTTGCCCCTCCGACGTGCGGACATCTTGCCCCCTCCCCTTACCAAAGGATGAACAAGGAGATGACCCCCTACCCCCTCCTACAGCCAGCTGCCCCAATCCTCAGGCTGGGGCCCTGGGCCATCCAACTGGGCACGTACCTGTGAGGTCTGACGGGACAAGGTATTTCTTCTTGTCCAGGTCTCCTATCCGGGCCTTGGGCGCCTTTTCCACAATGACCTGCAAAGGTAAGAGAGAAGCAAGAGGCTGGGTCAGCGAAGGGCAGAGAGGAAGAGTTCACGCAGGAGCACCAAAACATTTCCTAATTGCAGGAACGGTTGAGCAACCAGACGAGTTATTCGAGGAAGAGGCGAGGCTGGCCTGCCCGCCGAGAGAAGCTTCTGCTGGTGATAGTGGGAGGTTGGAAAGCCGGTGACAGCCGGGCTGAGACAGCATGACTCACAGGAGGTCTTGAGAAGATGGGGAACTGTTTCAGCAGGACAGAGCCTGAGAACCCCGGTCCAAAGCAGAGGTCAGATTTAGTACGGAAGAGCCTGCTGGATCAGACCAATGGCTCATTCAGTCCAGGATCCTTTTCTCACTGTGGCGAACCTGCAAGCAGGACAGGATTCGAACACAAGAGGACTCTCCCCTCCTGTGGTTTCCAGCAACTGGCATTCAGAAGCACTGCTGCCTGCCTCCAACAGTAGAAGTAAAGCATAGCCATCATAACTAGTAGCTGTCAACAGCCCTCTCCTGCTCCGTGAATTTGTCGAATCCTCTTTTAAAGCCATTCAAGTTGGTGGCCATCCTGTGCAGAGGAGCTGCAAAGTTTAACTTCCTTTTATATGTCCCGAATCCTGCCCAGGAATTTCCTCTGCTTGGCTAAGTGTAAAGGTTGCAAGAAAAGCAAACAAACCGAGAGGCGGCAGGGACAGCCTCATTCACAACTATTCCCAGAAGAGAAAGAAAGAAAGGGAAGTTAAACATTTGCACACAGGGGAATGCAAGAGGCTCCCTGAGATGATTAAACGTCACCAGAGGTTTTTAGGACTTTTTAGGACATCAGTCCCAGCGCGCCTCCTCCCAAGCAACCTGCTAAGGCAGCCTTTTGCCTTCTGCAAAAGATTGCCAACTTTTCCTTTCAGTAGCTGAGCTCCTGTGCTTTTAACAAATAACAGACAGGCAGAAATTAAACAGGTTTATCTCTCCCCATCATGCATCCCCAGGCTGAGGGCAGGCAGGAAAGGGAAGCATCATCACCTGCTGAATGAACCCTTGTCAGCCAGGCAGCCCATAAAGGGATGAGATCCTTGGCCAGGAGAAGGTGGAATCCTTCATTCCAAGTCTGACAGATCACCCACCTTTTTCGGGGGGGGGGGGGAAGGGAATAAAAAAGCTTTCCGTTTGTCAAAACCTTCAAGCAACGCAGCTGAGGAAGCCTGGGAAAGAGTCCAGAGCCTCCGTAACCTGCATATGAGGCCCCAAGGTTGCTCCATGTTTGCTTGAAAGGCTAGTTTTGTTTTTCTTTTCGATGTTAGTTCAAGTGCTCAGATGCCAGAAGCCACGTGGAAACCTTCCGTCAACCGGGAGCCCTCCAGGTTTGTTTTGGACTACAGCTCCCATCAGCCTCTGGAGGGAGTTGCACTCCAAAACTTCTGGAGGGGCACCAGGTTGGCGACGGCTGTGTGGGATAAACAACATCGGCAAAATGGGGATAACAACAGAGTCAAGATATGGGGTAGGCAACCTAAGGCTGAAAAAAGGTTGCTGACCCCTGCTCTAACCACTACGTCATCCTGGCCCACATTAGGTAATCAGGACGTTCCATTTTGTTCTCCTGGAAGGGTTCCTATGCCGTTATAGGGTTGCAAAATGGAGAGGAAGAGATTCTCAGGCATCGTGCGTGGGGGGGGAGGGGGGAGCTCTGCTTTCATTTCTGCAAAACCATCAGGCAAAGCAAACCAGGCCAATCTGACTGTGTGGCAAGGTTGTTTTCCACCATAACCACCCAGAAGGAGGGGGAGGGAGGGATGACACCACAAAGCAAAGCACCGCCTCCCAAAATCCGTTTGTGATGCCATCTCTCTCACTTCCTTCAAGACCCACTTCTGCCTCCAGTTCCCGGACGCAACCGTACTCTGTAGAGCGCATCGATGGTGATTATAAACGAGGGAGCTGCAGAAAGGAAGTATACAACATGTCCCGAGTCTCCTGAATAGAGCGGGCCATAAATCAAAATGAGGATAGGAAAGCTCTTCTCTTGCCACAGCGTTATCGCCACTGTTCCCCATGGCTGTTCTCTGTACGCATAAAACATATACCCACCCTGTGGAATGCCCTCCCACCAGGTGTCAAAGAGAACAACAATTACCAGACTTTTAGAAGACATCTGAAGGCAGCCCTGTTTACCATAGGAAAGCTTTTAATGTTTGACGGATTATTGTATTTTAATATTTTGTTGGAAGCCGCCCAGAGTGGCTGGGGAAGCCCAGCCAGATGGGCAGGGTATAAATAATAATAATAATAAATAATAATAATAATAATTATTATTATTATTATTATTATTATTATACGTCTGGCAACGCTTCATGTATCTGGCAAAAGCAGCTGCAGTACACCAAGAATTCTGCAAGAGGAACGGCACTGTCTGGGACACGTTTACCCCAGCCTAAATCCCACAAACTAGAGTGGGACCGCCCTCGTTGGGGCCTGCTGGGTGTACCAGAACTGCCCTGCACAGCTGCAGTTACCTGGGAGTCACAGCGCACAGTAGTGGGAATGCAAGCCTGTTTAAAAAGAAAGCCCCAATTTCTTGGGGTAGCCGCTTTAGGCCGCTGCAGCCAAAACCACAGGGCGAGACAAGCACATTTTGCCAACGTGGTGTGGTTCCTGCCTAACAGGAGCCGCAGCCCAACATCTGGAAGGTACCAGGTGGGCCACAGCTGGCGTCCGCTTTCAGGACAAACGGCGCTGGCCTTAAATGTGCCCCAAGTCCCTTTCCATATTTTCAAGGGTAACCCAATCCCTGTTTACTCCAGAGAAGAAGCCACCCCCTTCCCCACCAATACTACCCTCCCTTAGCACCAAGGAGATTTACTTCCGCTTGTTGTTTGTCTGTTCACGAGTAAACTTCGAGGGAGGCGCGGAAGTCTCGCTTTTGCTCCGTTTGCGCTGCTCTCCGAAGCCTGCAGGGTTTATAGCTAAATCCCACCCTTCCTCCCAAAGGAGCCCCCATCTTACATATCTCAAAGTTGTCCTTCTTTTGCAAAGTGGGGAGGGGCGCCTGCATGAACAAAACAAGGGGCGGCGGGGGGGGGGGTTTCCCCTCCCTGGAGCTTCTCTTTGCCCTGGAATATTATTCGTATTGTTTTGTAAGCCGCCCGGGGAATGTACTATGGGGGGCAGCACAAAAAACCCCCAATAACAGCAGCAGCTGGGGGGGGGGAGGAAACAGGACTTTGGGGGTCCGTTTCACCCCCCCCTCTCCAGCGGGTGGGGCGCGAGGATCGCATATTGCAGCGATCGCCGCCCGCCGCCCTTTGTTTTGTAAGCCGCCCGGAGCGCTTTGTGAGACGTGGGAGGGCGGCGCCGACAAAGGGAGGGGAAGGGAGCAAAGGGGGGGGGCTTGTGTGGGGTCGGAAACCCCGCTTTGGGTCAGTGGGGGGCAGAAAAAGGGGGGCGCGAGGGAGAAGGGGGCGCTAAAGCGAGGGAGGGGCCTTTCTCTCCCTGGGGCGGAGGGATACAGTGCCGGGATTGAGGGGGGGTCCCCCTGCTCCCCTCCCCCCCTCTTTTCCTCTTCCCTCCTCCTCGCGCGCTCCTCTCGGACTCACCGGGACTCGGTCCGGGTACTTCTTCCGGATCTTCTCGCCCTCCGAGCGGCGCTTCTCGAACGGGTGCTCCTCCTTGTACACGAACTTCATGGCGGCAGAGGCGGCCGGGCGAGGAGGCGACGGAGACGGACCAGCTGACGGGGCCGCGCCACACACAGACTCTCGCGCACACTCACGCAGGCGCGCGGGGAGACGCCTCCGCCGCCGCTGCCGCCGCCTCCCCTCTCTCTCGCGCGCAGGGATACGCGGCTCAGCCCAGGGGGCGGGGCCAGCCTCGCTTCCGCCAACCGCAGCGCCGGCGGCGTAGGAGCTGCCCTCGGAGGCGGCGCCGCGCCGCGCCGACGGCGCAAGCGGCGAGCGAGAATACGGAAAGCCGTTGGTGGCAACGCTCCTCTCGTGAGCGTCCGTTAGAAGCGGGGAGAGAACCCCTCCCCACGGCCGCCGCAACTGAGGAAGGCTGTGCGGCCTCCGCTTTCCCCCGCTCAGGAAGCTAGAGAGGGCGCTCGGCCCGCGGAGGAGGCGCCGCGACAGCCCTCCCTGCGCTAGTTGCGTGGCTGCTCGGGCGCCATTTCCACGCAGGTGGCGCAGTTTGCGGCAGCTGGCGCTGGCGGCGTAGCGGAAGGCGGCTAGCGCTTCAAGCCCCGCCGGCCTTTCCCAGCCCCGCAGCCACCCGGTTGTGAGTTCCCGTCACCGTCCAGGGGCAGGCCCCGTCCGCGAACCTCCTTCGTGCACCCCGGTATGGTGTCAAAGCGTTACGTCAAATGGGATTCACGAACGCGACCGGCGCAAGCGCTGCGCCGCTGGCGTGCCATGTTGACACCAAAACAAAGTAGTCCGGGGGGGGCGCCATTCCTCCTCTCTCTTCGAGGAAGGGGGCGCATCGAGGGGGTGGGAAGCAGGGCGGCCGAAGGCTCAGGCAGCCCAAGCCGGCGATGTAAAACCGGAGGATTTTGTTTTTATTTTATTTTTTAAAAAAACGAGGTGCGGAAGGATCGGGAGGCGATGGCGGCGAAGCGACTCGTCATGTGACTGACGTCAGCGGAGAGGAATTATCACGTGTACCCGCCCCGGAAAACAGTTGCGGAAGGAGGGGGAGCCAGTCACGTGAAGGACGACCAATAGGGGGGGGAGGGGAGGGGAGAGGACAGCTTTCCTGTTACTCTGGCAGGACGCCTGGGTCCCTGCGATGGAGAATAGGGCCTTCCCTTCCTCCTCCCCCCCTCCCTCCCCAAATGGGAGCTTTGCAGTGCCAATAAATAAATAACCCTTCTCAGGGGCAGGAGGATCAACCGGGATCCAGCAGGGGGCAGCTTAGCTCAGGCACAAAAACAGGATGGGAGGGGAAGAGGATGCTTTGCCTATATTTGGGGAGAAAGCTTCTCCACCCCCGTTTGGATACTGGCTGGTGGAGAACGAGCCCCGAGCCAAGCTTTTGAAGTGGCCCAGGGAATCATATGGAAATGCAAGCAATTCAATCGACACCCCCCCCCAAAAAAACCCCCACTCAGAGGCTGGCTGGCTTTCTTCCTAAGAAGGTGGATTCTACCTTTCTCCTCCCCTGCACTATCTGTGCCACTTCCTAGCAGAGGGAGGTGCAAAGAAAAGCTAGAGCAGAAAAGAGGAGGGAGAGAAACTACCGGTAATCAAAGGAGAGGAACCATTTTTCTGCAAGCTGCAGCCTGCATTTCCAGCGCGCAGGAGAAAAAGAGCAAGCTTGCCTACCTAGGAGGGTGGACTGGTTACCCCAGAACACCAAAGCCAGGCACCAGGGGATATCACAATTAACAGTAACACAGGAGATGGTGGCTTAACAGACCCCATCTGCAGCAGGCTACACTTCCGTGTGTTTAGGACACTGGCTGTCTGTATTCTTTCAAGGATTAGCCTCCAGCAATGTAGCCAATTCACTCCTGGGCTTGCTTCTCCCTTCCCTCTCAACTCTTCACAAAGGTGCTTGGTAACTATCTGTCCCATTTTATTGCATCTACTCCAAGCCCCAGGGATAAAAAGTTGCTGAAAGGTGAGGAATTGAAGGAAGAGATGTAGGCACTCTTGGCAAACATCCCAGCATAGATGATTTAGCTTGAAGCCTCATTTTCTAGCTGCACAGGGGGACAAGCATTTTGACAGTGCTAATTAGAGTTTCCATGTCTGTGCTGGGCCTTGGATTAAAAAACTCAAACCTAGTTTAAAAGCAAGTACTGTATGTTACTCTTAAGCCTTTTATGCCTACAACTTTTCTAGGAAGGTAAGGTGCTATCCTTCGCTCTGCT
The DNA here is from genome assembly GCA_034641385.1 of Darevskia mixta. Lineage (NCBI taxonomy): Eukaryota > Metazoa > Chordata > Lepidosauria > Squamata > Lacertidae > Darevskia > Darevskia mixta. Next base: position 99,449 of record JAWWNH010000159.1, on the reverse strand, counting down.
AGTGTAATTAGACGGGTAGGAAAGTATCTCTCTCCCTTCCTCAAACATGGCAGAGCCCTGGAATGTACCACCCTGGCCAATGAGACTGAGGACAAGAGGCTAAAGGGCATTCTTTTCACCTGTAAAGAGAGGGATCTATTCTCTGCCCCCCACAAGCCCACCTTCCTCATAACTGTTTCCCTCTCTGATCTATCTTACCAGCTCCAACTATAAATAACAGTGAACCCTGCTCTACCCCATGGCAGACAACACTCCCCCTGTGAAACCCCCATCAATGTACAGGTCTGAATTTGGAAGGGAGATGAATTAAGATCTCAAAACGAGTTGTACTGCAAAACCAGCCAGCCACTCAACCAATGTGATCTGCTCCGTCTCCCCATCGGCAATAAGAACTCCTGAAAATCATTTAGGGTTTGTCGGGTTGGTTTTTTTTCTTCCACCTCAGTTCAAGGCTATAATATCTCATCATTCGATCCCTCCCCGTCCCCGGCCCCCAAAAGTCAAAAATAAAATAAAACAAGGGGTAGATTGGAAGGAGTCGCCTCTACACAAATCCAATGGAGAAAAAAATGGGGGAGGGAAGGAGACACTCCTACTTCCACAAAAAAAGGGACAAGACTTTGGGATGGGCGTGTGTGGGGAAATTAAGCCAGGCCTGTCAATCATCTAAAAAATAGAGGGCCTTAGATGAAAGGGCTTCTCTCTTTATCAAGAGTGTAAGGAGGGAGAAGAAATGAAAACAAAGGAAAATAGATCTTTGTACAGGGAGCTCGGTATTTAAAATGAGAAAACGCAGCCTCGTCTCAAAGTGTCCGTCGCACTCCTCCGTGCGGCTGGCTTGTTTCACCCCCTTTCTTGTACATCTGCCCCCCCAAAGCAGTTGGTGCCATCGTGCCAATGGCGCCAGCCCCGCTTGCTGCCCTGCAGAGTCATGGCCAGTCCCCTGGCGGGCGGGGCGGTGGTCAGCGGTGCAGCTGGCTGGCGCAGGGAGAGGCGGGCGAGGCTGCCCACCGGCTCACGTGAGGGGCGCTGGCTGGCTCACTCCCAGCTCCTCCCCTCCTGGTTGGCTGAGTCCGGACACGTTCGCCAGAGTCCAAGCGACCAAGGCGGGGGGGTCACGATGGCGGGATAAGGCAGAGGTCGCGGGCCAAGCCCTGAAGAAAGGAGGAGCCACCGTCACCAAAGGCGATGCTGGTGCAGGTTCCGGCTCAGCACCGACCGCACGTCAGCTGTGAACCTGGAGGAGGAAGCAGGGGAGAGATGGAGTAAGAGCCACGCAAGGCCTGCATCTTCAGTTCTAGGGGCAATAAATATCGCACATGACAACCAGACTCAACAGCCTGCACAAGAGGGGAGGAGACCGCATCTGGAACACCGTGTGTGCCATTCGGGTCACCACCGCTTGATGACGCCATTGTAATTGGAAACGGTCCAGGAAAAATGCAACCCAAACGATCAACTATGGAACTCCCTGCCGCAGGAGGCCACAATGGCCACTAGCTTGGATGGCTTTAAAAGAGGATAGGACAAATTCATGGAGGAGGAGGAGGGCTACCGATGGCTGCTAGCCAGGATATAGCCTCTTTGCACCACTGCCTTCGGGTAGAAGATATAGAACAATTAGATCAAGAACAAATAGATTGAAGAACAGTTTCTACCCAAGAGCTATAACCATCTTAAATGCTGTAACCAGATAATATGACCTTGGAGAGCTGTGATGGGTGTGTGTGTGTGTGTGTGTGTGTGTGTTTTGTGCTGTTTTTGTTTTGTTTTTTCTGTTTTTTACGGGGTGGCATGCAATTTCGTTGCACTTGTATAGCATTGTGCTTGTACTTGTGCAATGACAATAAATTATCTTATCTTATCTTATCTTATGCTCTCCCTTTACAAGTCAGAGGCAGCAACGCTTCTGAATGCCAGTTACTGGAAACCACGGGGAGGGAGAGGGCTCTTGTGCTCGGATCCTGCTCGTTGGTTTCCCCTTGGGGCATCTGGTTGGCCACTGAGAACAGGATGCTGGGCTAGACCAGTCGTTGAACAGATCCAGCAGGCTAATGTTATGTTCTTATGAAACACACACACAGGCTGCTCTTCTAGAGCAACCCACAGAATCCCCTCTCCCTTTCCCCCTCCCAGCTCCACCCCAGAGCTTTACCTCAAGGCATCGAGCATGGGGAGCAAGTTGAGAAGTGCCGTGTCGCCGGGATCGCTGAACCAGGACTTGATAGGTATTGCGTTATCTGCCGGACGCACAGAGAGAGAGACACAACCATCACTGCGCTTGAACCACACCCTGCCCCCCTCTGACCAAACCTGTGCTTTGGGTCGAACCGCTTAAGATTGCCAGGGGGCATCATACCAACCAAAGGGGAGTGGATAGATAAAACTCTGTGAATACCTGGAAATGGCAAAATTAACAGATTTGATCCGGGGGGGAACGAAGGACAAGATCAAGAAACAATGGGAATGTTTGAATGATTATCTAAAGAAATCCGGTCTAGGAGAAAATGCATGGCTGTGTTTGCATTAACCTGACAAGGATGTGAACAAAAAATATGTTACTAAAGATCGGGAACTTGGAAATATTAAAATAGAGAATACTCAGGAGGCAGAATAAAAGGGAAAATTTTATTGATTGCTGTGTGGAATGCGGTGGAAATGTTCTATTACTTTTATTCTTCGTGTTCCTTTCTTTTTTTCTTTTTTCTTTTTCTATCCTTTATTTATTTTCTTTTTGATAAGTGATTTAATTGTATTGACTAAATTAGTATTAAGTTTAATGTTAAACCTATAATGTATTTTTCCCCTTGTATTTATCTAGTGTAAAAAATGTGAACTATGTATTATCAATAAAATTTAAAAATTAATAATAATTTTAAAAAGATTGCCGGGGGGGGGGGGAGATACAGAAGGGGCTTGTACGGCCGAAGAATCTTTTGTGTATGCAGACACAAATCCCAAAGTAGAGGGTTTTAAAGGTAAAGGTAAAGGGACCCCTGACCATTAGGTCCAGTCGTGTTCGACTCTAGGGTTGTGGTGCTCATCTCGCTTTATTGGCCGAGAGCCGGCGTACAGCTTCCGGGTCATGTGGCCAGCATGACAAAGCCGCTTCTGGCGAACCAGAGCAGCGCACGGAAACGCCATTTACCTTCCCACCAGAGCGGTTCCTATTTATCTACTTGCACTTTGATGTGCTTTCGAACTGCTAGGTGGGCAGGAGCTGGGACTGAGCAACGGGAGCTCACCCCGTTGCAGGGATTCGAACCACCGACCTTCTGATCAGCAAGCCCTAGGCTCTGTGGTTTAACCCACAGTGCCACCTGGGTCTTAGCCTTGCCTTATTCCCAATGCACAAGAGCTGCAGGGGACAGAACAGAGAACACAACATATTTACAGCAAATCCTTGTGAAGGGACTCGCTTTCATTCCAAGGCCAGAGAGAGAAGACTGGTTCTATTGGACCACATCAGATTGGCTTGCCAGATCTGCTTGAGCTCAACTCAAAAAAGTGGAAGTGGCACGAAGACAAGATAAGGACGCTTGCTGGATATAAACTGAGAACGTAGCAGGATGCTTCAATACCATCAAGTGAAATAATTTTCTCAGCTGGTGAAAATGAAGAATAGCCGATGCCAAAGATGGACATGACGGAAGTTATGAATGGACATTGGAAAAACCAAGACAGAGTGCAACACATTGGAAACACATAATGTTGCTACGCAGAGCATCGGATATGGTGTTGGTCTGTGTGCGACAGCTGCCATCACCGCCGCTGGTTTGATCACTGAAGAAGACGAGAGACATTCCAATAACAAGTTTTTCTTTTGGAATGTTAATTGTTAATTAATTTTTAGATTTTGGAATTTTGGTTGTTCTTTGTTTTTTTGTATGTTTGTTTTAAATTTGTATGTCTAAAATATTCAATAAAGTTTTTTAATAAAAGAAAAAAAGAAAAGAAGAAGACGAGAGACTTGCAGATGATCGCAATAAAGTCAAGAGCCCAAGAAAAAGTGATGAAATCCCCGGATCAGGAATTTGATTATCTCTTGTCAGAAGGGTGAAATTGACTTCATCTTCTTTGACGGCTGCCAAAATAAAACTAAAGTTATGCTGAAAGCGGACAGCTCAGATCAGCCGCCCCTCAGCATCGTCACAGAACAGAATTACTGTAAGACGATGTGTTGTTGTATTTTTTTTAAATGTTAAAAATTGGGGGTCGTCTTATACACGGATAGTGCTGAGGGGCGACGGGCGATTAGTTGCAGCCGCGAGCAGGTTGTCAGTGGTGAAATGGAGGGTCAATGGTGGCCGTGGCATGGTCTGCTGTTGATTGGCTGCCGCTGCGGCAATTGTGTGGGCGATTGGCGGCGGACGGGCAGACAATTGGTGGCTTTGGCAATTGTGAATGTTGGTCAGGTGGGCAAGTGATTTTCTGCAATCCCCCCCCCCCAAAAAAAGCTCAACAACTCATGGTAATCTCCCCCTCCCTTCCATTTTCTTAATTTGGAGTCGCCAAAAAATAGGGGTCGTCTTATACACCGGGGCGTGTTATACACGGAAAAATACGGTATTCTGTGAGTGGTGAGCAGGGTGGAAGACATCTCTACCACGTCACTCAAAGAGAGAAAAACCAGCTGAAGTTATTGCTGATAATCTTGTGGATTTCATGAAGGAGGGCATTGAGACTCTAGGCCACTGGAGGCAATTCTACAATTGTTAACTAGCTCGGAGGGTGGTACCATGCACTGGGTAGAGGTCAAGCGTGGCCGTAAGCTGATCTGGTTGGTTTGTGCCCTTCACGCCGGCAAGTTACCCCTGCGACATTTGATCGCAGCACTCGATGGAAGACCTTGTCTAACAAGCAAGTAAGACAGGTAACATGGGCAAGATGCTACACACTGCTACGGAACTTGAATTTGATCCTCCATGCACCAAACTCTTCTACTTCACTGAGTGGCAATGTCGTAAAGGATCTGTCTACTGATGAAGCGCACAGGTATCGGATCACACAGGCCATAAGGACAGGGAAATTGGTCCAGTGAGCCATTCAAGGTGGCTAACAGCAGCCAACGGGCTTTGTCGCAGATGGGTTTCAAAACATGGCCTTAAAAGGCAGAACCCTCAGCAACTTAAGACTGATACATGCATTGTCTGCATGTACTACACCTGCTGATTCAACATCAAAGTAGAACGCTTTTGGGTGGAAGGCCCACGCCACATTTTGTTTCAGCCGCGGCGAGTTAGGCTGCAAAAGGAGGTTGTAGTGGATGGTGTTTGGCCAACCATCCAGTGCTCAGGTTGGCATGCATTTAGGAAAATGATAATCCAGACACTCTGGTGCTCAGATGACCGTAAGGAGAGGACAGTCCAAAAGATCGGTGACTTGAGGTGTGGGACACACCGGGAGGAGATCTTTGTGTACATCTGAGGAACACACTTTCCAGCAACCCCAGTGCTTCATCCCTGTTGGGAGCTGACAGACTGGTCCGACAGGCTATAGGAACCTCCTTTGACATGTAAACTTGCTACAGTGGAAGTAAGTTGGCTAGCAAGCCCATGCAAATTTCGCAATGGCCTTTGTCATGCTCGGTCTATAGCGAGGTGCGTGAAACAAGTCACAGAGGCAGCAGGTAGGGTGAGAAACGTGAGGCATGTATCAGAGGCCAAGAAGTCAGCAGCTGATGTCCAATGATGCAGCCAGATGGGCGGGGTATAAATAATAAATTATTATTATTATTATTATTATTATTTGCATTTCTTCTTAGCTGATGTCATTACTTCCTGGTGTTGTTTTATGATCACAAGTACGCTTAGGAGAGTATGTTTCATGCAGAGAAACTAAAATGTTTACAGCATCACCAGACATTTGCAGAAGGTAAAATTACAAATCTTTGGTTTACCGAAAGCAGTTTATGTGCTTTTTAATCGAACGTAGGCTTACCAAGTTCGTACAAAAAGAATAGCAGATTTGAACTCCTCACACGCCAAAACGTGTTTTTAAGATGCCTCGCTGAATATATCTGCAAGAATTCACCCCCTAAAATGGCATGCCCCCCTGTGGGAATGAGTGGCTCGTTCCTTAAGTCCTCGGGGACGGGAGTGAGCAAGGAGGAAGATGCAGCAGGCCCACCACGTGATACCCTGGGCTCCAGAGAGTGGCCCCTCACCCAGCAAGCAGACCACTGGTCAAGGCACAGGACGCCACCCCTCACCCGCTACCCATTTTCACGTGGGGCAAAGGGGACAGCGGGTGAAGCCCCCTACCTGGATGGCTCCTGTAGGCTCCTGGCGAATTGTCCAGGATGACTATGCTGGACAGGTCGTTATGGACGACGGAAAGGTCTTTGATGTAACTGCCCAGCTCCAAAGTGCAGTGCTGGAAGGAGAGAAAGGGGGGGATATGTTTGCACACAGGACAGAAATGGCAATCCTCTCTTAAACTGGACAGGGCTGCAGCTCGGTGGTGGCGGGTGGGTGACTTGACAGATAAAATCTGCGAATGGATTTTAGCTAAGGATGAAGCCCTCGATCTAGCACTATCCAACGCGGCTAGATTATCCACGTGGTTTCCTCGTGTGAAGGCAGTCAGATCTCCGGCCCATTATCTGAGTGATCTGATAAATCCCATGTTAAGAAGGGCCTTCACATTAGCACGATTCCACGCCATCCCGACAGCATTCCTACAGGGTGTATTTTCCAATACTCCGCTGGATCTTCGACTCTGCCCATGCAACAAGGGAAAGATAGAGGACTTTATCCATTTTTTCTTCCACTGCCCTCTATATGTTACAGTTAGACCCAGGCTTTCCCTCTTAATCCCACCGACCATCGCCCAGGACGACCACCGCATGAAATACTTATTGGTAGACGCCAACCCCCTGGTCACACGTGGTGTGGCTATCTATATCTTACAGGCACTGAAACTCAGGGCCACCTTCTTGGCTAACTTGCCATAGACCTAGACCTATGTAACTTCCTGACATAGTCACTGTCGACATGCCCTGTTATTGCTTCTTATTTTATCTGTTTTACTCTGCATGATTTTACACTTAAAGTTTGTAAATGTATTTGTACAAAATGTATCTGCTGTATTTTCTGTACATTCACGACAGGTTTCCGCCTGGTTTCGCATTACGTGCTATGGCCATATGGCTAATGCAATAAATAATATTTGATTTGGGTGACTTGTGGAAGTCAGCTGGTAAGTTCACCACACCTCAACCCGTGTGATGGATGAGCAGAATATGCAGAGCCCCAGCCGAGTCTTCAGAGATTTCCTGCTTCTTCCAGAGTCCCACGGTTAAGGGGAAATCTCTTCTCCCACACTCTTCGAAGTGTTCATTATTTCCAGACACAAGGCAAAGCTAAACGCCACTATCGATTTTACACAGTTCTTCTGGTCTTTGAAGTAAAGATGCATATGTACGGAGAGATCCACTAACACTATTGCCATGCTAGCCGACGCTGCTGTGTAAAACCCGCAGCCTCCTCCCCTGACTCTCACGGATTCAGAGTCGGACCCCGACAGCAAAGCAGGAGAGCATCAGGACGGGACTTCACATGATGAAAGCAATGCCCCAGAGACTATTATGGCCGTCTCTGCATTCCTGAACCAATGGGGAGGGTGAGCGACTCAGCCAGTCAAGAGCACGACCTTGCTGGCGTTGCTACGGTAACCCCAGTGCACCTGGCACCCTTGTCTCAGAACATCCAGGTGTGCCCCTCATTTGGCAGCAAGCAAGCCGAGGCAGGGAGCCTTCCCTCTGAGCCACTGCTACATCACCAGGGTGGACCCTTCATCCCCACTCCAGAGGCTGTTTCACAGCCCCGACGTACAGCTAGCCATAAGGGGCAAAGGACTCACCTGTCTGTAGTATCTTCTCTTTAGGATGCTCCTATCATTGTCTAGCTTGTCGGCCACAGCAGAGCCATATATTTCCATGCTGGCCGTGAAGACCACCAGCTCATACCACTGGCTCACCTGAGTTGGTGGGAGGGGGAGAAGGAAAGGAAACAGAGGGGAAGTCAGAGGGGAACTCCCTTTCTCCTTCACACATAAAAAAGCCCCCTTCACTCTCGCAGGCAGATGAAAGCCCAAGATTTGGGCAACTTTCACCCGCACATAATCCAAGTTACGACTTTCAGGAAACGCCATCAGATCTCCCCAAATCTTCCATGCCCTCCCAATACAGATCACATTTAAGCATCACTTAAAACTTGTAGGTCTGAAATGCTCTTTATGAATGGATTGTGGCACAGTTATTTCCCCAGCCCCTCCAGAGAGTGACAGCCAGGCAGAGTGCAGCAGGCACCCATTATTAGTCCTGCAAGGGAAGGGGTGTGCAGAAGCACCCCCCCTCCGTTCTCAGTCCTGAATGGAAGAAGCTGCTTCCTGCTCATAGCTCCTATCAGTCTGCAACAAGAGCCTTGTGACGCTTTGGGGGTCTTTCAGTGAACGCCTCTTCCTCTTTCCCAGCCTCCTGAAGACTCCTCCTCCCCTCTGGCAGCTTCTCAGGTTCTGGCCAGCCCTCGCACTATTAAGTCTAAAGCTATGTAATGATGGCACCGGGCAAGCCTCCCTGGGGAGAGCATTACACAAGTGCGGAGCCACCACTAAAAAAGGCCCTGTTCTTGTGTCGCCACCCTCCGCAGCACCCGTGAAGCAGGACCCCAGGTGATAGTTTCAGCGTCTGGGTTGGTGCATGTGATTTTTATGTATTCCATGCTTTGCACCCTTCCCTGGATTTCACTGAGATGTTGACTAGCCTTAGTAAACACGAGCTCCAAGGGCCCGCTTCAAATTTTCAGAGTTTCCGGGAAGAAGTTTTCAGAGGGAAAGTGAGGAGGAAAGGGACTACTACCCTAAAGAAGCTGGGACGAATTGCTTTGAGCAGGATTAACGCGGATTAGGCTAAGCAGGTGCCGGCGATGAGAGGCAAGGCTGGCTGATCCAGTTGGGTATGGGATCAGCTCTCCACCCTTGAACCACAAGGCAAGGGTGGAGCAGGCCAGATTGGATTTACTCCTCTCCCAGGCAGAGCTGGCTCTGGGAAGATGCATCCCTGGGCGTGTGCATCATTCGAAAGGCCACCCAAGCTCAAGACATTTCCGGGTGATGCGCGTGGGCAACACAAAACACAATGTCTTCCCAGTTGCCCTGGCCGCTACTCCCCCCCCCCCCCAATTTCACTACACCACCCTCCAAGTAAACTTTTCCAGAGCTGGAACCCTCCCCATGTTTTGGACTACAACTCCCATCAGCCCCTGCCAACAGGCGCTGGCGGACAGGCATGGTGGAGGACAGAGTCCTTCAACCTCGGCAGTGTGCCGGGTGTTGGGAAATTCCATTCCACCTTAAGTTGCAGACATGGAACTGTTGTGTGTCACATGTCTGTTTACACAACAGCACAGATTGCTGGGAACTTCCGTTGTGTATAGCTTGAGACTCTGAGGAGACGAAGGAGAGACGACATGTTTTTCTTTGTCCTGATTTATGCTCAATAAATCTGCTTTCACAAGCCTCCTCACGCTGCTTCTGTTGCGCAGCGCGCTCTGCTAATATAGTGTGCCCAGGCTTTTGAAGTCTGGGTCGCTGGTTTATGTTGCACCAGAGATTGGGGATCGTCCAGCAAGTCAGCTGGAAGGGCATGATCCAGCTGGGGGATAGCCAACGGGCTTCCCGACTCCCTCTGGGTGCAGACACTGGGTTGCTCATCCCTGCTTGGCAGTTTCTCCACGGAGCTCAGTGAGGGGAGGAGGATGGGCCTCCCAAGATAGTCCAGCTGGAGGGAGTGAAGCGGAGAGGCTGGGAAAACCCACTCTGGACTGGAGCAGCATGCCCAGTGAATCAGTGGCAGGGTGGCGGTCACAGCTGTGGGTTCAAATCCGCACTTGGCCACGTGAAGCACGCTGGGGTGAACTTGCAGGCCGGTTGCTATCACTCAGTCTGACCTACTTTTTGTAGGGTTGTTGTGACGATTAAAAATACAGAGGGGAGGAGAAATGGCACATCTTGGTCTCCTTGAAAGAAAGCTGGGGTAGCAATGTTCTGCAGACACACAGCTCTGCTTCTCCTTGACATCTGCAGGTGTGGGAGTGGATTTGCTGGACTGATCTCTTGCCTCAGTAATGGACTGATAAAAGTAAAGGGACCCCTGACCGTTAGGTCCAGTCATGGACGACTCTGGGGTTGCGGCGCTCATCTCGCATTATTGGCCGAGGGAGCCGGCGTACAGCTTCCGGGTCATGTGGCCAGCAGGACTAAGCCGCTTCTGGCGAACCAGAGCAGCGCACGAAAACGCCGTTTCCCTTCCTGCCAGAGCGGTACCTATTTATCTACTTGCACTTTGACGTGCTTTCGAACTGCTAGGTTGGCAGGAGCTGGGACCGAGCAATGGGAGCTCACCCCGTCACAGGGATTCGAACCGCCGACCTTCTGATCGGCAAGCCCTAGGCTCAGTGGTTTAGACCACAGCACCATCCGCGTCCCTCAATGCACTGGAGGAGAGCCAATAAACTGAAGCTCAATCCAGACTGAGGTACTATTAGTAGGCTGTTTCCTAGACTGGGTGGATGGGAGGTGGCTGCTCTTGAGGGGGTTTACACTCCCTCTGAAGGAGCAAGTATGAAGCTTGGGGGTCCTTCTAGAGCCTTTGCTGTCACTTGACCCTCTGGTGAAGAAGAGAAGAGAAGAGTTTGGATTTGATATCCCGCTTGATCACTACCCGAACGAGTCTCCAAGCGGCCAACATTCTCCTTTCCCTTCCTCTGTGAGGTGAGTGGGGCTGAGAGACTTCAAAGAAGGGTGACTAGCCCAAGGTCACCCAGCAGCTGCATGTGGAGGAGTGGAGATGCGAAGCCGATTCACCGGATTACAAGTCCACCGCTCTTAACCACTATACCACACTGGTGTAGAACAGGCCTTTTCTGCGGTGGCTTTCCACTTGAGGAATGCTCTCCCCCAGGGAGGCTCGCCTGGCACCTCTGTCACATATATTTAAGTCCCAGGCAAAAACATTCCTCTTGGCTATTGATTAATTAAACAATCTATGGCCTTTTAAACTGGGGGGGGGGGAATTTTGTTGTTGTCGTCGTCATTGTATGCGTTTTTGTGCATTTATATTGTAGACCGCCCTGGGATCTTCGGATGAAGGGTGGTTTAGAAATTTAATAAATAATAACAATAACGGCAATGTTATAATCAATAAAATAAAACAAATAAAAGATCTGTCTCGCGCACAAGCTTCTTACCACTTCTAGGAAAAAGTCCACGTGAGGCCTCTTGTGTACAAAAAAGCGGACTGGGTGTTTGTCTATGACAACCTGGAAACAGAGGAAGGGCTTTTAGTCAAAGCCTGGCGAAATAAATAAAGCCCAGAACCTTCCTGATGCTGTGGACTACAACAGCCGGTGGCAGGGGCTGATGGGAGTTGTAGTCCAACACCACCAGGAAATCGGCAGGTGGGTGAAGACGCAGCAATGCTGCCACCCCCCCTCCAATCTGGGCCTGACAGTATTCCCGGGGCAAACTCATATCTTGCCAATACATTTCCTGCTCTGGTCACAGACTCCGTAGCTGCCTCTGATCCTCAAAAAACGAGGCCAAACTCAACCCCCAGTGGCTAGTGTGGGTTGCTGTGGGAACTTCAGGGCTTCACCTAAGCCAAGGCAGCTGCTTTCCAGGGTGGATAAAAATCAATGATTTTCTTTAAAAAAAAAAAAAAAAAAATAAGATTTTTTAAATTTAAATCGGGTTTTTTTGATTTAAATTGGATTTTTAAAATAAAATGCTTTTGGAGAAAAAATCTTTCTAAATATAGTCTTCGATTTAAGTTACATTGTACTCTAAAGGCTATTCATCAGGAAATAAGGATTTGTTTTAAGTTTATCAAGTGTGCTAAAACTCAGTCTAAGTTTTTTTTAAAAAAATGTTTAACCACATCAGTTAACAAACATGGATACATATGCTATCATGTTATTTTTTTAGTTAAATAAATTGTTTAAATGGTTATTACGGAAATGATTATTTTTCTCCTTCCAATAAAGTACAGCAGAAAAGTTGTCCAAATATAAACAGTTAACTTATTAAACCTCACCATAATTTCATAATTATTTGCCTGTGTATTTCTAGTAGTACAACCAAATCAGCAATTTTCGATCTAACTGTAAAAACTACTCTGAAAATTTATTATTCCAGAAATGAAACCTTCTTATGGTTGTAAATATTAAGATTATACCAGCAAGAATGAGTCTTTCTGTAAAAAAAATATTTCAATCAAGTCTTACTGACTAGTGATTTAAATCAAGCCTTACTGACTAGTGATTTAAATCGTGATTTAAATCAAATCCACCCTGCTGCTTTCTTAAGCCCGGACACAGCCCTGGACACGTGAAGAATGCAGACTGGCTGGTGCAGAGATCCTCTGCGATGGCTGCACCACCGCAAACTGGCTAAAGGTTGCAAACCCTCCCTGCTGCACCTTCCGGAGGCCAAGAGTGCCGCCTCCTCCCTTGAGCCTACACACCTGCTGTCACGGGAGTGTGCAGGTCAGTAACCACAGAGTTCAAAGATGAGAGTTAACTCTTTGTTAGCTAAAAAAGCAGGATCTCCACAGACTTGACTGAGTGTCAGGCTCAGGCCTAATGAGCAAAACAGCTCGTTCCCAGGAGTTTTCCTCCATGAAAACCAGTGGCAGAGACTGGAAGTCCCCTCCTCTCCCCAGGGCTTTTCCCAAGCAATCAGAGACTATATACCGTATTTTCCCGTGTATTAGAGGAGTTTTTTTTTACTCAAAAATCATGTCGGAAAACATGAAATCCGTCCTATACACGGATAGTGGTGTGTGGGGGAGCTGCGCCCGCCAGCCAGCTGGTTGGCAGCCCACGCTCTAGGGAGCTTCCCGCCCGCAGTGGCATGGGGGGAGCGGCTGCCCACTTTGCCAACCCCCAGCAACGGCCCTGCTGGGGTGATGGCGCACGTGCAATTCCCCCTAAGAGAAGCTCAACAACTTTGGGCCATCTCCCCTCATTTTCTTTAAATTTAGTCCCCCAAAATAGGGGCGCGCGTCTTATACATGGGAGCGTCTTATACACCGAGAAATACGGTATGTGCATTGTCAACCTCTCCTCCACCCTCTTCATGCCTCTTCTGGTCCTGGAAGACAAGGGTGGAGAGGAGCTGGGACTCTCCGCCTGTCTCTTGGGCTCCCACCCTCCTGCTTCAGATTTTTTTCACTCCCAGCTCTGTTACTCCTTCGGCTTCCAACACCTCCTCCTCCTCCCAGTTTCCTCGCTCTTGACCACTCATCGTCGCCCCACCCCCAATCCCCAGGTTCTGAGCCTTCTTCCCTGGGTGGTTCCAGAGCTGGATCCTCCCACCATCCCTCTGTCAAAGAATCCAGGGACACTCCCCCCTTTTTTTAAAAGAGAGGGGGGAAAGTTATTTTTTTTAAAATTAATATCTTCTCTTATGTGGTCTCCTCTGTCGCATGGCCTTCCTCTGGGCCCCGGCCTGCTCTCTTGGAGCGTTAGCCGTCGTGGAGTAGGCTCGGGTCGGGTCTGGGCTCGGCCACGTGTCCTTGCCCTCCCACCTCTCCTCCTCAGCGGCAGCGGCAAGGTCGGGGCTCCCCTCTTTTTTCTCCTTCCTCTTTCTCTCTCTTCCTTCTCCTCTCCTCCTTCTCCCTGCATCGGTTCCAGGGTTTTCCTGGCCCCGGAGTGTCGCTGGGCAGTCAGCCGGGTGGCTGGGTGCTCTCGCTCCCGGCTCGATTTGGGTTGCGTGTGTGTGTGTGTGTCAGTGGTTCCCCCAGTTGTCGCGCCAGGCGTCCCCGGTTCCCCCTCGGCAGTGGCGGCGGCAGTCTCAGCAGCCTGGAGCCAGCCTGGTAGTGCAGTTGCTGGCTTCAGGAGCTGCTCGCTGCCATGGCGCCCGCCATTTTGCCTCGCCGGAAGTCCCCACATGATGTGCCTTGTGCCGTTGAACCAATCGCGCAACATTCATTCTCTACTAATAAATCTACAATATAAATCCGGGGACATTAAATGAAATCCGGGGACGGATTTTGTCCGGGGACAGATTTGTAAATCCGGGGATTGTCCCTGGGAAACGGGGACGCCTGGTAACCATACCCAAGAACGGCTCACCTTAAGGATGAAGTCGGGCGGAGTGCCAGGCCTCACCGTGGGCCGCAGGACTCCGTCGTGATGGGAGTGGATCAGCGTCTCGTCCAGGTCGAGAACAAGAATCTTCCTCTTCACCTGGTCTGGTGGAGGTAGGGAGAAGAGCGTCAAGACAAGCAGCTCAGTGCTCTACACACCTCCCTCCTTCCAGTGCTCTGGGGAAAGCCTGGGCCAGGGGGAGGGAACCAGGGAGACAACCCCCCCCCCCACGGGGCAATGTACTTACTGAGGCGCTCCCGTGAAACTTTGGAAAGGGGAAGAATGTCGTAGCGCACCGTCTGATACTGGATCACCTGCCGGACAGACACAGGTAAAGGGGGGGAGTTTATAAAGGGTGGCCCAGAGAGAACGCCTGATGGGCCAGTGTTAGAAATTAGGCAGGTGCCAGGCGCATTTTGCGACCAGCACTGATCCAACTGCAGCCCTCTGGACGCCAGGTTGGCAACGGACATTTCCATCTGGCTGGCCCCTCAAACTTTCTTAAGCAGGTCAGCAAGGGAGCTCATTTATTGCATTTATCTCCCACCTTTTCCTCCAAGGAATACATGGTTCGCCCCGCTCATCAGTTAACCCCTACAACGACCCTGTGAGGTAGGTGAAGAGGTCGCGGCTGACTCCAAGGTCACTCAGGACTGGGCGGGGATTCGAACTCGGAACTCCCAGGTCCTCGTCCGACACACTCACCACTGCAACCACCCTGACTTCCTAGAATCCTTCTGCTATGGGGCAGCTCTATAAATTAAGTGGGTAAATAAATATGGGGGAGGGGAGCAAAATGTCACATAGAGAAGCATCTGGAATATTTTCCAGATATTCTTGAATTTCTTTTATTCGGGAATGGTTGACTGGATGTAAACCGCTTTGAGATGTTTTCTTTAAGATATATGTAAAGCGGTACAGAAATGAAATTAATAATAATTTGCACTGCATGAACAAAACAGCGCCTAGACAAAGGTGCCCTTTGGCGATTAGCTTATATATACAAATTTCTAACATTGCAGAAGGCAGGACACTCAGACCAGAAGAGCTGAATATCAAGAGAGGTCTGATCCTGCCTGCATCGCCTCCCTAACCAAGCCGCTTATTCCAGGCCCAGCTGAGAGAGGCAGTTGTCACTACCGATACCAGCAGGTTTGGGACTTTTTAAAAGGAAAACCCCAGCTGGCGTTTAGCTGTTTTGAAAGCCGACTCTCTTCCTACTTCCAAGGAAACCGCTATGAACTGGGGGCCTGGGCCACTTGCTCATTTCTGCTGAATTCTGCTCAGCAGGAAAAGGGTGTCACTCCACACAGCTTGGAAAGGAGAAGCTGGGCGAACCGTGCAGGGCAAGACCTTATGGGGGCAAGAAGCGCCCTCCCTGCACCCAGGCTGTGTGTTCTCCACACATTTGAGGAGCTCGCTGGATGTGACCAAAGGGGCCAGCCATGGCCGCCCTCAGGCTAGCCTACCTCTCAGGATTGTTGCTACAGGGATTAAATCGGGGGGGGGGGGAGCCATATACGCCGCCTTGGAAGAGAGGGTATAAATGCAACAAATGGCAAACCAAAGTTGCAGCCACCAGTGTATTCTGCACCAGAGGAAACATTATACAGCAAAGCAAATCACACACACGCCCCAAGTTCCCAGATATCATACCCCGCCCCCGCCCTCAAATTCCCTCTCATATCTCTTGCCAGAAGACCTTCCGTTCTTTGGATTTGTTTTTTTCAAAGGGCAAGAACAAAAGAAGCTGCCTTGTACCAGTTTGGCCTATTTGTCCAAGGAGCCTAGTACCACCTGCTCTGACTGGCAGAGGCAGACCGTTCCCGTCACCTCCCGGCAAGGATCCTTTTAGCAGAAGGCGGCCCCCGGGGATAAAACCTTCTACATGCCAAGCAGATGCCCTGCCGCCGAGCCAGTGAAGGGACTGAGCTCTGTACCAAAAGGCCTGCCTTAGGAGAGTCACTTTTGCCCTGAGCAAATTCATTTAGGCAAGTCGAACCCCCAGTCTCTGTCCCAGCCGGTGGGAGGAGAACACTGGCTCACCCTCCAAGATTGCCGTTAAGGAAGGATTCGTGAGTAAGGCGCCATCTGGACCAGGGGTAGGCAACCTAAGGCCCATGGGCCAGATGCGGCCCAGTCGCCTTCTCAGTCCGGCCCGCGAATCAGCGTGTTTTTGCATGAGTAGAATGTGTCCTTTTATTTAAAATGCATCTCTGGGTTATTTGTGGGGCCTGCCTGGTGTTTTTGCATGAGTAGAATGTGTCCTTTTATTTAAAACTAGTAAATTAAGCCCGTTACAATAACGGGCGCTAGAAATTATATGGGGGGAGCGGCGGCCACCCTCCTTTTGCTTTTTAACCCCGCCGCCCTCCTTCCCCTCGAGCCCGCCGGCCGCCTCTCTCTCTCCCTCATCCCGTGTCGCAAGGAGGCGAAGGAGGCCATGGTAGCTTCCGCCGGGCGCACCCTCCGCGCCCCGCTCTCCGGCCCCGACGCCGCCCCCCACCCAGCAGAAACCTCAGGGCGGCCAGGCTGCGCTCCTCTTGGCCGCCCGGTTCAGGAGGCCCCGCGGCCCCGGCGGCGGCTTCGGGCGGGTAGGCCTCGGGTGAAGCCGGGGGCTCCCGTGATCGGCGCGGCCGGGGGAGAGAAGGAGCGTGGCGGCGGCGGCCGGAGGAGGTGGAGGAGGCTCCGTGCAAGGCGGCGGCGCTGCCCCAACTGACACCGCGCGTGCGCCGCCGCTGCCTTCCGGACACGCCCCCCTCTCCAGCCGCTCCAATGCCTGCGTCCCTGTTGGGGGGGGGACAGTAGAGCTGTGCAATCCCTGCGTCCCTGTGGGACATGCGCAGTAGCGCACTTCCGTGACACACGGAAAGTTGGACGCAGGGACACAGCCACTTTATTATATAGGATGCATCTCTGGGTTATTTGTGGGGCATAGGAATTCGTTCATTATTTTTTTTCCAAAATATAGTCCGGCCCACCGGTCTGAGGGACGGTGGAACGGCCCACGGCTGAAAAAGGTTGCTGACCCCTGCTCTGGACGCTCAAAACTCTCTGCCTGCATTCCAGGTGTGGCGAAGTTAACCTGGTGGCGGTGCCTGGCACTCTGGCAGCTTTCCTGGATTTTTTGTTTACCGCCAGACCTGCCTCAGAGGCCAGGAAGGCACACACCAGGCAGCCAGGTTGCTGTCTGACTGATCAACAAACCACTTTGCAGCCAGAAGCTATCATCAAAGTGGCGTAAAGGGGGAAAGGATTACACTCCAGAAGTCGTTTCTACCATTGTACAGTTAAAATGCCGCCATCTACCTTCGGGGAATCATAGAACTGTGGGAAGGGACCCCGAGGGTCATCCAGTCCAACCCCCTGCAATGCAGGAATCGCAACCCCACCTCCGTAGTTAGAGGCAATAATGCTTCTCAATGCATTATTTCCGAGCACGTTTCCGAGCACAATTCAAAGTGTTGGTGCTGACCTTTAAAGCCCTAAACGGCCTCAAAGGCCCAGTAGACCTGAAGCAGCGTCTCCACCCCCATCGTTCAGCCCGGACACTGAGGTCCAGCTCCGAGGGCCTTCTGGTGGTTCCCTCACTGTGAGAAGCAAAGCTACAGGGAACCAGGCAGAGGGCCTTCTCGGTGGTGGCGCCCGCCCTGTGGAACACCCTCCCATCAGAGGTCAAAGGGATCAACAACTACATGACATTTAGAAAACACCTGAAGGCAGCCCTGTTCAGGGAAGTTTTTAATCTGTGATGTGTTAATGTATTTTAATGTTTGCTGGAAGCCGCCCAGAGTGGCTGCGGAGACCCAGCCAGATGGGTGGGATACAAATAATAAATTATTATTATTATTATTATTATTATTATTATTATGCCAGTTGCTGGAGACTACAGGGTGGGGAGAGTGCTCTTATATGGGGATTTGAACCCGTCTCCCAGGCCACAGTTCAGCACTCAAACCCCTGCGACGCACTGCCTCTTACGAAAGGCCCCCTGCCCCCAGCTGCAGAATTTCCACACCGAGAGCGCAGAACGCCTTCGGATATTCACACACTCCTGGACCATCTCTTGAGAAAAGGCCTCTAGGAAATGGGATGGGGAGGGCTCAGAGCCCATGCCAGGGAAGGCCCTTGAAGATGCCAAGCCCTCCCCGGTTTGGAGGGTCTCCGGCAGCCACAGAGGGCAAGTAAGGTCTCAGCTGCCAGCCAGAGCTGACCGCACTGGGCCAGAGAGGCCAATGGGGTGACTCTCCTGATCTCGTGCTTGTCCAGGTCTATTTTTGCCTTCCACCTGCTGCTTTCCCTCAAAAGGCTCCTCTGCAAGGGCACATGGATGGCCGCATGCCCAGGGGTCTGTCTCTCGCTCTCTTCCGCGCACCCCCCCCCCCTGGCCTGGCCTGGCCTGCCTCCTTACCCGCCCACCCTCACTCACACGACAGCTGCCCCCTCAACTGCCCTTGGCAGGCACCTGCCAGTCCCATGCCTGCGGCCGACACCCTCCCACCCCACGTGGTCCCCTCCCAAAATTAGCCAGGGCAGCCTCTTGCGACTGGGAAGCCGGCCAGAGGCCAGGAGGCCCCTGTCCCAGAAGAAGGCGCTGGAACTGGGGGCTGGAAGGAGAGAGAGTGGGGATTGGAGGCCCAGTAAGGAAACAGAACAGCCTCGGGGTAGAGAGAGAGGGGGTGGGGATCAAGGAGCATCCTGGCCCCCAAACCCTTATGCAGCCTAGGACCCTCGTACCTAAGGGACCGCCTCTCCTGGTATGCCCCGTGTAGGATCTTAAGGTCCTCAAACAATAACATTTTGGAGGTCCCAAGCCATAAGGATGCTACGCTGGTCGCAACTAGGGCCAGGGCCTTCTCAGTACTGGCCCTGACTTGGTGGAATGGTCTGTCAGAAGAGACGAGGGCCCTGCGGGTTCTGGCATCTTTCCGCAGGGCCTGCAAGACAGAGCTGTTCCGCCTGGCCTTTGGGTTGGTTTTAGTTTAACCCTGTTTGATTGGTGGGCTACTTAAAGATGAGGCTGCATTTTAAATTTTAAATCGTATTTTAACTTGCATTTTAATTGATTGTTTTGTATGTTTTGTTGTATTTTATGGGTGTTAGCCGCTCTGAGCCCGGTCTTGGCTGGGAAGGGCGGGGTATAAATAAAAATTTATTATTATTATTATTAGTAGTAGTAGTAGTATTAGTATTAGTATTTTGGGGGCAGCCCCGCCTTGTCTTTCTCTCTCCTACACACACTTGGTGAGAGGCCATCTGGGGCCATGGCAGCAGATACTACAGTTTAGCTCAGTGTTTCTCAAACCTGGGTCCCCGGCTGTCGCTGGACTACAATTCCCATCACCCCGACCACTGGCCCTGCTAGCTAGGGGTGATGGGAGTTGTAGTCTAACAGCCGGGGACCCCAGTTTGAGAAACACTGGTCCAGCTAGTCCTTCCTATGCTTTGACCTGACACCCAGTGTGGCATAGTGGTTAGAGTGCTAGACTTAGTACCTGGCTGGAAGACCAGGGTTCAAATCCCCAGGCAGCCATGAAACTCGCTGGGTGTGGCCTTGGGCCAGCCACTCACTCTCAGCCAGTGTTAAAATCTCAATATATTTAAAAATAAATAAATACGAGAGAGAGACATTGCACATACTTTTGTAAATCAAGAAAATATTTAATAAAAATACATTAAAAAAGAAAAGAAAATCTCAAGATATATAAGCCAGGTGCCAAATGGAACCTTAAATCTAGGTTGAGGTGAGGTCACTAAGTGACCGTCAGGGTCCCTTCCAATGCTATGATTCTACGATTCTATGATATCAACTACATTGCTTGACTGCAGCTTGCTCTTACAACAATTCACATGCCCCAGTAGGCAAGAAGGAGAAACACATGGTGAAATGGAAATAGTATTAACTATGGACTAAGGCAGTGGTTTTTAAACTGCGATTGCCAACCTGGTGCCCAAAAATCTCTGCGTAGTTACAATTGGACCTGGGCCAGTAGCAAAATTTGCCTGGCGCCTGACTAATTCCTAACACTGCTCTCAGGCTAACCTACCTCGCAGGGTTGTTGGGAGGATAAAGAAGAGTAGAAGAAGAGTTTGGATTTGATATCCCGCTTTATCACTACCCGAAGGAGTCTCAAAGCAGCTCACATTCTCCTTTCCCTTCCTGCCCCACAACAAACACTCTGTGAGGTGAGTGGGGCTGAGAGACTTCAGAGAAGTGTGACTAGCCCAAGGTCACCCAGCAGCTGCAGGTGGAGGAGCGGAGAAGCGAACCTGGTTCACCGGATTACGAGTCCACTGCTCTTAACCACTACACCACACTGGGGACGGGGGAAGATGTATGTACACCTCCTTGAGCTCCTTTGAGGAAAGGTGGGATATAGATGTCGTGAATAAAACAAATCCTCTTCTCACACAGACAGAAAAGTTGGCAGAGAGGTGTAAGCAGAAGAAGTCAAGAGTCCAAGCCTTGAAGCCCATGTAGGTGTGAGCGCGATCCAGGAAGAGGCCGATTTCTCGCCTCCGGGGGGGGGGCACCTCTGCCTTCCCCCTCTTATCAAGCAGATGGCGGAGGGAGGGGTTTTTGAGACACATGTGGACTTAAGGAGAGCCAACCTTCAGAGTAACCCCACTCCCCCTGGTTGCTCTCGTAAAGACGGCCTAAGAAACTAAACCAGAGGCTTCACTTCCTCTCCCAGTCACTGGGGCCTCAAAGTGCAGAACCTCACCGTCACTTTGACAGAGCTTTGGAACTTGTCGCGAAAGGAAGTTTCTGGGGTTTGGTGTTGACAAGTGGGTTGTTATTTTTTAAAAAGAAAGAAAGAAAGCCAGGCATGTAAGTTTTCTCTTACTAGAGGGAGGCTGAGGAACAAGGAGAAAAGAAGCCGAGTGCACAAAGAGACGGCTTTTGCACTCCCCATGTCGCACACTGTTTGGGTTTGTGCTCTGGGTGGGACAGAAAGGGGTGCCCTTGGCCGCCTGACCCAGAAAGACAGACAGACACACGCCTGGCATCATTTGCTAGCCATTTCTTTGGGTTACCAGATGAGCCTGGCAATTCCTCAAGAACCCGGCACAACACGCCGTTCAGCTCCCAGCTTCACCTGCCACAAATTTCACCCTGGACCTCAACATTCAAGTGCTAACTCTGCAGTGGCGCCTGGCGGGAGGGACCAGCTTCTGCCCAGGGCCTTCCTTGCTTGGGCTCCTAGAAGCTCAGCGCTGGAGTCTGGGAAAAGGAAACATCTGAAGTGTGTGCGGGTATTAAAATTAACAGCAAAAGCGTTTCCATTGCCTTGTCTATTGTATGATGGTTGAGGCTGTCACCAAGCCACTCTAATTATTTCTTCTGACATGACTGTTCCCTGCCCTCTTTCCTCAGAGGTCTGCCTCTGAAGACGATGCAGAAACTTCAGCTGGTGTAGAATTCGGAGGCCAGGTTGCTCACCGCAGCAAGAAGGTTTGAGCATGTAACACTGCGCTGGCTGCCGGTTAGTTTCTGGCCCCACTCCTGGTTTTGACCTATAAAGCCTTAAACGGCTCAGGACCATAATACCTCTAGGACCACCTCTCCCCATATGAACCAACCCAGTCCCTGTGATCGTCATCTGAGACCCTTCGTCATGTGCCTCCTCCACTAGAGGTCCACAGGGCAGCCACACGAAAACGGGCCTTTTTTGCAGTGGCTCCCCGTTTGTGGAATGCTCTCCCCAGGGAAGCTCGCCTGGTACCTTCATTACATATCTTTAGGCACCAAGCAAAACTGTTTCTCTATAACCAGGGCTTTGTCTGACTGACATTCAATGGTCTTTTCAATATGTTCAGGCTGTGGGGAGGGGGGATTATTGGTTTGATTTTGTTCCTGTTTTTATTATGTATTTTCTGCTCTCATTTTGTATTTTTATGTTGTGAACCGCCCTGGGATCTTCGCATGAAGGGTGGTATACAGATTTAACAAGTAAAATAAATAAACTCCTGAGCTTTCTTGGAAGAATCCAACATCCCCTTTCCTTGTCCCCAGAAGGGGAACCAACACTCCGAATCACAACCTTTCTGTTACGAAGAACACCCCCAGCCTCACTCAGAACCAGGCTCCCTCCACCCGTGGCAATCTGCTGCACTCCAGATACCCTGAACTATCACTCCCAGCCAGGACTAGGTTGGTCAACAACACCAGTCAGCATGAAGGGAAAGCAGCTACTCTCAGGGGAGCAACCAGATGGATCGGGTGCATTTGGGTGTCTGGAGGCGTTTGGGGTGTGTGGATGGTGGTCAACTAATTGAGATTGAACCCCAACATGACAGAAGTACTGTTTCTGGGGGACAGGAGGATTCACTGGTCCCGAATGAAGTAACTGTGCGCCAGTTACATTAAACATTAGAAAGAACTTCCTGACAGTAAGAGCTGTTCGACAGTGGGATTTGCTGCCAAGGAGTGTGGTGGAGTCTCCTTCTTTGGAGGTCTTTAAGCAGAGGCTTGACAGCCACCTGTCAGGAATGCTTTGATGGTGTTTCCTGCTTGGCAGGGGGTTGGACTGGATGGCCCTTGGGGTCTCTTCCAACTCTAGGATTCTATGATTCTATGAAAAGGACCAAGTATGCAGGCTGGGAGTCATTTTGGACTCACTGCTGTCCATGGGGGCACAGGTCAATTCTGTGTCCAGGGCCTGGACAAAGCAGCTTGGCAAAGCACCACAGATTCTCATGCCAGGGGTAAAGCAGAGAGCGGGCAGCCTAAATGGGCTTCAGACCCTTCCGGTGCTCAACTCCCCACAGTCTAAATAGGAATCAAGAGGGAAAACAAGGTACTGTTTCATTGGACGACTTCTCCCAAAGCACCCAGCCGTCGCTAACCCCAAGGAGGAGATCCAGCAATAGCTGTGCCTGGAAGGAAAGATAGCAAGTGGGAGTCACACAGACACACACACACACGGCACTCGCTTCCTTATATTTCTGCCAACAGCAAACTTTTGGAACACACACACACGCCACAGTGAGGGCACGGTTTCCCTGGTGCCCCAATGCTATCTTGAATGGCAAGTATTTTAAGCACTCCTAGAATCCTCCCCAGCAGCTGTCCCAGGACCAGAAGGGAGACCAAAGGGCTTCAAGGTAGCTCATCCCAACCTATATTCCCCCAAAACCGGTAATCCAAAACCAACATCCGTAGAAACACGGATATAAAATTATCAGTGTACCACCTGGTGATAAACTCCCTGCCATATGTTAACAGCATCTAGACAAGAGCTGCTCCAGACACACACACACACACACCTACCCTCCACATATTTCACACCTTCAAGTATCTTATTAGTCAAGTGTCAAAGAAACGGGCTCAGGAACCAGTCTAGTTTGAGCTTGTAACTCTCAAGTGCAAACATGGCAACCTGCTTAACTGTGAGTGTGGTGAGAGCTTCTCCTGCAAGAAGGAAGAGAAGAGGGCTGCCTCCCCACCAACATGCTCCAGTTGCAACTGTCCCAGCATTCACCCAGTCAAGATTTATTTCAATTTTACACACAAGGTAATCAAGATGGAGCGATCTATAGGAGAACCGTGCACTACACCCAAGAATCCCACGTCTAAAGCCAGCCCAATACTTGAACTGCACCGGCAGTCCTCAGTATGGTAGGGGCACACAAGGAAGGAAAAGGAGTTTCGGAAAGCTTCAGATACCCTTTCATAATTAGGTACAGGTTGTCCCTCTCTCACACAGACGCACGTACAGCAACAACAATGGCTGTAGCTCTAAAGGAGCAGTCAAGCTCCTAACCAAACACTGAAATCTCCAGGATCTCAAGCTTCACACTTCCTGTCTCCATGAAAACCAAAGCACCCTCTTCCTCAAGTTCCTTCTAATCCTTGTTAATAGAACCAATGGACCCCGATCTTGTTCCCACCCTCCAAAATCATCTGAAACAAACAGAAATAATGGAAATCCAAGGACGAAATAAAGCAGATTGTGACACCTCAGGCTGGAAATCGCAAAGAAAACTGTTTTGTAGTTCCTACTGCTTCTAGTTTCCTTCTCCTCCAGTCCCAGTTCACATATGGGGCAGGGGTGTACTGAACTGGGGTGTAAAGCAGAAATAGCAAATGGGTGCCCTCCAGACACTGAGGATTAGAACTCCCCCCCCCCCAGCCCTAGCCAGCTTGGCCGAACGACAGGGAAGACGAGGTTTGCAGTCTACGACCAACTAAAGATGTTGAGAGAGAAGATTAAGTGGCAATCCCTGCAGATTGATTCCTAAGGATATCTGAGAAAAGCACCCAAAGTTTGATAAAGCTGTGAGCTGACGGAACAGGAAACTGCACGGCACCATTAAGCGTTATAAGTGCATTAACCGGTCAGACAGACAGGCCTGACGTTTTGTTTCAACATACTGTATATTCCTGCATATAAGACTACTTTTTAACCCAGGAAAATCTTCTCAAAAGTCAGGGGTCGTCTTATACGCCGGGTCGTATTTCTTATACTGTACGGCGAGTATAGCCCAAACTCTATATTTTAACTGGAAAAGTTGGGGGTCGTCTTATACGCCGGAATATACGGTAGCTCCCAATCTCAGAAATACCCTTCCTCTAGGGCCAATTGGGTTCATGGGGAAGAGTTACCCCCCTTGTTTTGGTACCCCCTTGTTTTCCTATAAACTACTTCTGCTGTGACCTAAGGAAGCCTTTTCCAACACTGTATGCAACTGTTTTGGACTGTAACTCTCCTGCAGCTGGTGGGAGCTATATTCCAAAACCAAGTTGGGAAAGGCTGGCTTTCAAGAAGCCACTTCAGAAGTGTTAAATTACTACACTTTTAAACTTGGTGACTCGTTCACTCGCTGCTATTCACTATCTCCACTATCTGGGCGTGTGTGTGTGTGTGTTTTAGGGTACTTCTCGTTTTCTTTAAAGTTGAAATGGCACTTGCAAAACTTTTAATAAAACATCCCCTGCAGGGTCAATGGTGAGACACTGTAACCTCCGGCTGAGAAACCATGGGCCAAATTTGAAAAGGCACTTGAACTGTCGGCAAAGTCTGAAACCGGTGCATTTCCTCGCTAGCTCAATTTTAACAGCATCTGAACTGTTTGCCACAGCATCAACCAGACACCAATCACCTTAGGGTACCTCCAGGAAGGGGAGACGCCTGAGCCAAGGCCTGGGCCAGGATTCTCAGCTCTACACTTGGACCTCACTCACACAAGCCAGTAAAACCCACACCCAGTAAAACTCAACAAGATGTTAAGTCGTTGCGACCTTCCACCCTGGCCAAAACTTCGGCCATGGAACTGGGCAGGTACGCACAAGGTAAGGTATGCACAACTATCTTCCTCTATGCATGGACACCCCTTGAAACAACTTTCAAGGAAATAGGGAGCATGTATATAGGAGCTATGTAGCTCGCAGGTAGATCATCTACTTTGCACGCAAAAGGTCCCAGATTCAATCCCCAAAAGCATCTCCAGGTAGACAGACACCCTGGAGAGTTGCTGCCGGTCAGCACAAACAAAAGCGAGAGAGGAGGACCAATGGTTCTGACAACAAGGCAGCTTCCTATGCTCTTATGTTGGGCTGGCGGAGGGTCACCCTGGTCGGGAGGGCAGAGAGTTGCAAACCGAGGGGGATTCCCAGCTTGAGGCGACCCCACGCTCCCTGCCGCTTTGAAGGGGCGGCGGGGGAGGGGGACAGCGTCTGCCTTTAAAAGGGAAAGCTGGCTCTCTGCACGTCCTCAGAGGCACTCTTGCCCTTGGAGCGCGGGAGGGCAGGGGCTCTTTCCAACCCGGAAACGACACCCACCCACCCACCGCGGGGGTCGGGGGTCGCTACTCACGGTGCGGGCCTGCCGCCGCAGCAGGTACAGCAGGAAGCCCCAGAGCTTGGCGGCGAAGGCGAGGAAGGCCCGGAGGCCCAGCAGGCACTGCGAGCGCATCATCCCGCCGGCGGGGCCCGCCGCGCCCCCGGCCCGGCCCAGCTCCGCCAGCTTCCAGCGGGGAACGGAGGCCGGGCGGAAGGAAGGAAGGAGGGGAGAGGGGGGAGAGAGAAGGAGCCGGGGAGGGCGGGAGGGGGGAAGGGGAAACCGAGGCGGGCGAGGGGGGGCCGCCGCCCTCCGGCTCAGCCCGTGCCCGCGGGCGCCGCCATCTTAGCTCCCCGCTGTCGGTCGCTACCGGCTTTAGGGGGGAAGCGCTCCCCCCCCTCCCCCGCCGCCGACCGTAGTCCTCTTCTTCTTCGGTCCGCTTCCGGGGCAACCGACCAAGCGCCAGAGACTGCTTCCGGGGGCGTGCGGCCGCGTCCAATCAGAAGCGGAGGGAGACGCAGCCACGGCGCCGATGAGCGCACTGCGCCTGCGTTGAGCGCTGGAGGAGACGGTTAAGTAGCGGGAGTTGGAGCGTGTGGCTGTGGGGGAAGAGGCATGCGCGAGGACAGAGCCGCGCATGCGGCCAAGGTGGGGGAGGTGTAGGAGGGCGGCGTTGCGCACGCGTGAAACGAAACACACATACACACAACCAGCTGAAGGAAAGAAACAGGAGGGTGAAGTGAGCAGGCGCGCGCTGATTCGAGAGTCTTCAAGCCTGAGCATGCGCTGAACGACCTTGGAGGAAGGGGGGGGAACACAACGGAGAGGGAAAGGCGCATGCGCTAAGGAAGCAACACGCTCGCTTGCTACTAGATGTATAGCCATAGACCCACACGCAGAGCGTTGCTTCCGGGCTCAACATGCATTTTTAAAAAAAATAAAATAAACATTCCCCTGCTGGGAAAGTCGCTCATAGAAAAGAAGCGAGAAAGCCGGATTTTTTGCACAACTGTGATTGGGCACGAGCACAAAGAGATTGCAACCAGAGTGCCCCACTCGGGTCTTGTTGTGCTTGGCAAATGTATTTTTGCTTTTCTTTTTCAAATATAGGTTTGGAGATCGGGCTGGACTGGTTGCCCCAAGTCTTCTGTCCTCGCCCAGGCTTCCCACCCCACTCCTGCTACTTAACCGTCTCCTCCAGCCTATTCCTCTTTTAAAGCCATCCAGATTGGTGGCCATCGCTTCCTCCAGTGGGAGGGAGTTCCGTAGTTTAACTCAGCGCTGCGTGAAGAAGCGATTTCTTTTTTCCAGGCAGCAAGCGCATGGTGGCCGTGTCCAAAAAGGTAGTGGGCTTTTTGTGGTAGAAAGAGGGTCCACACATGAATACTGGGGAAGCCCAGATTAGAAGGTAGCAGGCGTTGCAAAGGTAAAGAATTAGAATTACAGTAGAAACATCCGACTACGGCACCAGAAAGGTTAAACGCCCCTGCACTGGGTTGCCAAAAAAGGAAGAGGGGAGAACCTTTGAAGCGTAAGCGGGCAGCTTTCAGAAAGAAACCACACTTCTTTGAAAGCAAGCTGTCTGAAAATAAGAAACTCTCTGCCACTAGAGATTCAACCTTCCGTGCCAACTTTCAAACGTCTGCTGAAAACCAATTCTATTTCGCCAGGCCTATGCAGGCAATTTAAGAATATATCCTTCCACGATGGTTGACTGACATCTGTTTTTAACTTTTCATGGTTTTATTGGATTGCTGTATGTTTTTATTGCTGCAAACCACTTTGATATCTTGTATACAGCGGTATACAAATAATGTTATTTAAAAAAATAAGGAACATCCAAAACATTTCTAAAGTAAGGCTGCCATACGCCCTGGATTTCCCAGACATAGCCAGGATTCGTCCGTCGGAAATAGCGTCTGATTTCTGAAAATCATTTTTAAAAGTCCGTGAAAACCCGGGTGGAAGGCAACCCACGCCAGAAGTGTCGATTTTGGGGCGAATTTCCTATTATAAAGGAGCATAGCTTCATAACTTTGACAACACGCTAGAACAGAATTTATTTTTTGCTGTAAAGAAAACCCAACACGGAATATTTCCCAAACTATTGTGTGAAAAATATTGAAATGGGTGTGATATTTTCCCCCCTAAAAAATAAAAATAAACCACCAATCCATGTCTGGTTTTTAAAAAATCTTAATTTGTTTATCCTAAAAAAAAACACAACCATGTTCTTTCCACAGAATAACTTCCTGTGTCAATCAATCCCCTCCTCTTTGCATACCCATAGCAGGATGGGATCAGGATTGTGTCCATTTAGCATGTAAAAGAGATCGGTTGTGGCAGCTCCTGAAGGAACGTCCAGGAGTCTTCGAGGGGCTTCTGTGTCTCTTCTCTCCCTCCAGAGAGGATTCCTTCCTATTAGCTGTGCACATCTATTCCCAAGGCGAGGGATGATTTCCCCTTCGTAGGTAAGTCCAAGGCGGATGTTCCTAGTGGGAAGAAGCCGAGAGCGGCCATCCAACATGGCAGCTTTCGATAAGGCACTGGAACGTTCCATTCGCAGCCGACTCCCCATCGCTCACACATCCAAGTCGTCATCCGGGTCTTCTTCGTCTATGTCATCTGCGGCATCCGGCTCGTAATAGATCTTCCCCTGGCCGGTCGGCGTCTGCAGCAGAGATGACTTCCTGCGACAGGGCAAGAAGGGAGGTTAGAAGCAGGGTGGAAATGCCAGTCAGAGAACAGCCTTGCCCCCTGGGTTGTTTTGGACGACAATTCCCATCAGCCC
Organism: Darevskia mixta; assembly: GCA_034641385.1. Lineage (NCBI taxonomy): Eukaryota > Metazoa > Chordata > Lepidosauria > Squamata > Lacertidae > Darevskia > Darevskia mixta. The sequence goes on along the minus strand of JAWWNH010000159.1, from coordinate 70,725 downwards.
CTGCCAGTGCAAAATTTTAAAAATGATATAAAACATAAATCAGGACACGAACATCCAATCTCTAAAGCAAAAGGGACCCCTGACCATTAGGTCCAGTCGCAAACGACTGGCAGTTTCAAGTTTCAAGGCAGTTTGAGATGCTGCTGCCTCTGCCTCCTTCTCCTCAGAAGCATTTGTAAGATCTTAATAAGAAGTTGAGAATTTTCCAACTGATTCACCTCCTTTAACTTTCTTCCCTGCCCTGGCTAGAGTAACATAACACGGCACCCTTAGTTTTGTGGGAAGACAGGACAGGACTAGTATGTATATATAGCAATAAAAATCTAATCTACTGGACTCTGTATGTGCTCAGGGACTAGGAATGGGGGAGAAAGGGTGCTAGATCCAGCTCTGTGACAGGAGGTGGTGTCCTCAGTGGCTAGGAGTGCCCTTTAAAAGGTAAAGGGACCCCTGGTCCAGTCGTGGATGACTCTGGGGTTGCAGCGCTCATCTCGCTTTACTGGCCGAGGGAGCCGGCGTACAGCTTCTGGGTCATGTGGCCAGCATGACTAAGCCGCTTCTGGAGAACCAGAGCAGCGCATGGAAACGCCGTTTACCTTCCCGCTGCAGTGGTACCTATTTATCTACTTGCACTTTGACGTGCTTTCGAACTGCTAGGTTGGCAGGAGCAGGGACCGAGCAACGGGAGCTCACCCCGTCGCGGGGATTCGAACTGTCAACCTTCTGATCGGCAAGCCCTAGGCTCAGTGGTTTAGACCACAGCGCCAGCCGTGTCCCCAATCCAATCTCTAGTGCTGCCCAAATGTCCCTCTGGAAGTTGTTAGGGAGTTGCAGCCATGGGCATCCATTTTTTTTACAAAGAGTAAGGTCCCGTCTGCGCTGTATGTTTAAAGCCGTGTTGTACCATTTTAAACAGTTATGGCTTCCGCCCCAGGGAATCCTGGGAACTGTGTTTGATCCGGGGTGCTGAGAGTTGCCAGGAAACCCTCCTGTTCTGCTCGGAGAGCTGCAATTCGCAGAGTGGTTTTAACGGTCTATCACTCTTTCCAAGGGAATTCTGGGAAACTAACTCCGAGGGGGGAAGTGGGGGGGGGGTCTCCTAACGTTAGACTACAACATTAAATACAGTTTAAAACAATTTAGAATCGCAGAAATGAGGCGGGTCATGAAAATATACACCTCAAGGGGGTCACAGAAGGCCTGTGCAAAGAAGAGCACCCGGAAGCTTAATAGTGAAGGTGCCAGAAGCACCTCTGTGGGGAAGGAGTCCCACAACTTAGGGGCCACCACAGAGAAGGCCTTCCCATAGGCTGCTGTTCCCACCCCACAAACTTCTGAGGGTGATGGAATAACCCAAGGGGGCTCTCTTTCCCAAAATCAGCACCCAAGAGGCACCGCAGAGAAGGAGGCGCCTGTCAGGCATCGGGGCCCGAGTTCGAGTTCTGTAAGCTGTTTGCATAAAATACAGCCTGGATACAACCAGCAGACTTGAAAAGCAAACACGCGGAGTAAAATTCCATGTCTGGGTAGGCTTTTAAGGTTTTTAATTGGGCTGTGAAAGCAAGACAAAGACACTTGGCAAATATAGACAACGATAAATCCACTCCCCCCCCCCCCACCCCGACCGAAGGACTTACTTTTCGTCACTGAACTGGTACGGGAGAGGGACGGACTCCTTGGCCCGGCGCTCAGCCTCCGACAGGCGCAGGTTAAAGGTCAAGTTGGCGGCTGGGTCACCCTGAAAGGGGAAAAAGCCCAGTCAATACCAGCAGGAGGGGAAGATTTGACAGCACAGCAATGGGATAGCCGCTATCAATCTCAGCCGGGCCTGGGCCTTGGAACAGGTGAAATGGGTACAAATTTAATGTGGCAGGAGGCAGGATCCAGGTGGGCCTGAAACCCTAGTGCCTTGCCAGCCAAGATGGCTCCATTCCAAGTATGTTGGAAAATGTACTTGGCCAATAAATTATTCCTATTCCTATTATTCCTATTCCTAAACAATTCTTGGCAATCTCTCCCCCAAAAATTTGTTGCGGTCCAAAAAGTTAGGGGTCGCCTTTATACGTATATGCTATACACGAAAAATACGGTAACTCCATTTTCAAACTGTGATTTACTGCCGCCTTGCTCCTTGGCAGGAGGCAGGGCATAGTAGCCATTAATAGCCCTCTCCTTCACGAGATGGCCATTTCCGCCATGGGTTTAACTATGTTCTGCATGAAGAACGACTTTTAAAACCTTTCCTGAATCTCCCAACTCAGTTTCATTGGCCATCCAAGAGTTCTAGCATTACGAGAGGGACAAAAGCTTTGTCTGAAACCTTGGTGAGTCACTGCCAATCAGTATTGACAATACTGAGCTAGATAGACCAAAGGTCTGACTCAGCGCAAGGCAGGTTCCTATGTTCCAGGCGAAGAAAGGAGGTTCCAGAGTCCTAGCCCTGCATCTTGTTACCCCTTAAGGAAGAGTTTGGATTTGATATCCCGCTTTATCACTACCTGAAGGAGTCTCAAAGCGGCTCACATTCTCCTTTCCCTTCCTGCCCCACAACAAAGACTCTGTGAGGTGAGTGGGGCTGAGAGACCTCAGAGAAGTGGGACTAGCCCAAGGTCACCCAGCAGCTGCAGGTGGAGGAGGGGAGACGCGAACCCGGTTCACCAGATTACGAGTCTACCGCTCTTAACCACTACACCACACTGGCACTGGGTAGGAGCTCCAGCACCCAACGAGATTCCCGTCTCGTTTGCTGCCTCCCCCACCTTACCATTCCACCACTTGCAGACTCGCCCGACACAACCTCCCTGGCGCAAACGGCCTGCTCACGAGCCCCAGAGCCCACAGAGCTGGATGCTTAACTAAACAAGCAAGTAAGGTCACTTACCGTAGGCGAGGCTTTGCCATCCTCTGAACGGCCCCCTTCGGAAACGCCGTCCCCTGGCAGCTCACCAAGGTGCTTCAGGAGGAAACGCGGAAGGAGCGTAAAGCGTTCTTTCTGGGAGGGAGCAAAGGAGGGGCGGGGGGTGTCAGGAGCAGGTCAGCAATAAATTGCACGTAGTAAGGGAAGTTATGACAATGACAAACCTAGACAGCATCTTAAAAAGCAGAGACATCACCTTGCCGACAAAGGTCCGTATAGTTAAAGCTATGGTTTTCCCAGTAGTGATGTACGGAAGTGAGAGCTGGACCATCAAGAAGGCTGATCGCCGAAGAATGGATGCTTTTGAATTATGGTGCTGGAGGAGACTCTTGAGAGTCCCATGGACTGCAAGAAGATCAAACCTCTCCATTCTGAAGGAAATCAGTCCTGAGTGCTCACTGCAAGGACAGATCCTGAAGCTGAGGCTCCAAGACTTTGGCCACCTCATGAGAAGAGAAGACTCCCTGGAAAAGACTCTGATGTTGGGAAAGATGGAGGGCACAAGGAGAAGGGGACGACAGAGGACAAGATGGTTGGACAGTGTTCTCGAAGCCACCAACATGAGTCTGACCAAACTGCGGGAGGCAGTGGAAGACAGGAGGGCCTGGCGTGCTCTGGTCCAGGGGGTCACGAAGAGGCGGACACGACTAAACAACTAAGCAACAACAACAACAGGCAGATAGATAGATAGATAGATAGATAGATAGATAGATAGATAGGCAGTGGAAGAAGGAGTGCCTGGCGTGCTCTGGTCCAGGGGGTCACGAAGAGGCGGACACGACTAAACAACTAAGCAACAGGCAGATAGATAGATAGATAGATAGATAGATAGATAGATAGATAGATAGGCAGTGGAAGAAGGAGTGCCTGGCGTGCTCTGGTCCAGGGGGTCACGAAGAGGCGGACACGACTAAACAACTAAGCAACAGGCAGATAGATAGATAGATAGATAGATAGATAGATAGATAGATAGGCAGTGGAAGAAGGAGTGCCTGGCGTGCTCTGGTCCAGGGGGTCATGAAGAGGCGGACACAACTGAACGACAAGGGAAGTTAACTCTTGGTGCAAGGAAACATGGTTTTCTCAGGAGGCGGGATTTGCACCTGTTGCTCTGCCCACTTGCCTCCCCCTGCCCGCTCCACAGGAACATTCCTCCCCCCCCCCCCGACACCTGGCCAGCCTCACCTTCCGCAGCACTTTGCCACCTTTCTTCCTGTGCAATGTGACAGCGACTCGGGGAGCCTCGTCCCCCTGGGAAACATTCCATGGCGCCGGCTCGACAGCCACCACAACGCGAGCCAAGGTATGCAAGGTTTCTAGCTGTCCAAGCTGGTGCAAGTCGCCATGGATGAGGGTCACCAGCCGGGCTATTTTCAGACCTGCAGGAGATTAGGAAATATTGGGGAAGCCACGAGACCCGTCACGTCAGCTCTGCTTCCTGTTACAACACCAGCAAGCGCAAGAGCCTCCCCCCCCCCTTGTTAATATGTTTTTATTAAAGATTTCTTAGTTTACAAAAATACACGCATTGTCTCTTTTTTCAAGTTGTGTTTTCTACAAATCAGTTTCATTTGTTGCGAGACATTGGTGTTACATACAGTGTTAGGCAGGGGTCAGCAAACCTTTTCAGCAGGGGGCCGCTCCACTGTCCCTCAGACCTTGTGGGGGGCCAGACTATATTTTGAAGGGGGGGGGGATGAACAAATTCTTATGCCCCACAAATAACCCAGAGGTGCATTTGAAATAAAAGCACACATTCTACTCATGTGAAAAGACCAGGCAGGCCCCACAAATAACCCAGAGGTGCACAGGCCTTAGCTTGCCTACCCATGGGTTAGGAAGAAAAGAGTGGGAGGGGGAATGGTAAGTAGGGTGGGGTCAGGTGGCTATGCTTTTATTCTTCTCCTTAGTGTATGTGTGGGGTTTTGTGTCAGCGTTACTTGCGTGCGTTCTCTTAGTATTTGCTTGTTGTATTTCCTTGGTGGTGAGAGAGGTTGGGGGTGGCTTAGAGTGTGGTTGGTTGTCTTTGCTTGGCTGTAGTGAGGGGTGTGTGTATATTTTAATCAGGTTAGCCAGATTGATGATAATAATAATAATAATAATAATAATAATAATAATAATAATAATTTATTATTTGTACCCCGCCCATCTGGCTGAGTTTCCCCAGCCACTCTGGGCGGCTCCCAATCGAATGTTAAAACAATACAGCATTAGATATTAAAAACTTCCCTAAACAGGGCTGCCTTCAGCTGTCTCTCAAAAATAGGATAGCTGCTTATTTCCTTGACATGTGATAGAAGAGTGTTCCACAGGGTGGGCGCCACCACCGAGAAGGCCCTCTGATTTGTATATGGATCTTGTTGTTGTCTTGTTGGGCTGTGTATGTGATAAAGGGGAACCATACCGTGGTGAAGGAGTCTTCTTCTATTTGTTCCCGTGTCAATTTCAGTTTATTGGTTAGTTTTTCCCCCCTAATAAGGCTGTTTCCCGTACTATTTGATACCATTGGTCCATGTTTACTCCTGACAGGTCTCTCCAGTGTCTGATGTTCTGGCTGCTGAGGGTAGGCGGGTTACGAGCTCTTTATGGTGTGTGTGGGCATTATTATCTTGGGAGATGTTTAGTAGAGCGCAGCAGCCTTTTGACTCCCCCAAAGACCTCAGCGATCAGGCAGGGATATAAGGGAGCAGGCTGGGGCATCCTGGACCCGAAGTTGTTAAGGGCCTTGAAAATTAACGTCAGAAGAGTCCTGCTAGATCAGGCCAATGGCCCATCTAGTCCAGCATCCTGTTCTCACAGTGGCCAATCAGGTGCCCATTATGGGAAACCTGCAAGCAGGATCCGGGCGCAAGAGCAGCCCTCTCCCCTCCTGCAGTTTCCAGTAACTGGAATTCAGGGGCATTGACTGTGGACGCACAGCCGTCATGGCTAGCATAGCTGTCAACCCTCCCTTTTTTTGGCGGAAAACTCCCTTATTCCAATGCCGTTTCCCGCTGCTATCCCGGATTGTTGATATCCCTTAAATTTCCCGGATTTCCAAGGAAGCAGCTCCTCTCCCTCCCTGCCGGCCAGGGAGGCTCCTCAGCTGCGTTGCTCGGCTGCCAATAAGGAGTCTGAGACCGACTGGGGGTGGAGCTTGCATGCCTTGTGCAGCCAGACCCTCACGCCCAACCAGACAGACAGCCTGCCTGCCGTCTACGCGCTCGCTCTTTCGCTCACCCGTTCATGCGCAGCCTCTGGAGCGCAGGGTGGGGAGGCTACTTGGTGCCATTGCACCGCCCTCGCGGCATCCCTTATTTTCAAATCCGAAAGTTGGGGAAAATCCCTTATTTTCAAATACGAAAGTTGACAGCTATGATGGCTAGTAAGCTCTGACATCCCTCTCCGCCATGAATGAGCCCAACCCTCTTTTAAAGCTACCCTACGCTTCCTTGAAAACATCCCCCCTCTCTCACCAGCAGCCTTTGCTCTCCTGGGCAGCTGCGGAAGGACCTGGCAGACGCCGGCAAACGGCAAACGGAGAAGCAGCCAGCTCAGCGAATCCAGCACGACCGTGGCAGGGCCTGGAGACCCTGCAGCCAGGCGGCCCACCAACTCCGAGGCAGAGAAGTCCCCCAGGGTCAAGCCACGGGGCTCCCCGGCCCAGCCCAGGGGATCCCGGAAGGCATCGTGGAACCGTATCCTTGGATAAAACAGGTAATATTAATAATAATAATCACCACCAATGGGCCAGATTAAGGCAGGACTATCTATCTAGAGGAGAAAGAAAATCCTACTGGAAACTGTTACATTATAGAAACCAGAAAACGTGTGTGTGTGTGTGTGTGTGTGTGTGTGTGTGTGTGTGTGTGTGTGTTTAAACCACTGTTTCCCAAACTCGGGTCTCCAGCTGTTTTTGGACTACAACTCGCATCATCCCTAGCTGGCAAGACAAGTGGTCAGGGATGATGGGAACTGTAGTCCGAAGATAGCTGGAGACCCAAGTTTGGGAAACGCTGGTTCAAATCTATTTAACAAAGTTTCTAAGCATTCAAGAGAAAACACCTTAAAGCCTTAAATTTTTCTTTGGTCATGCATTTCTAACGAGAGCATCTACCTCTGTTTGTACGATAAATCTGTTTAATAATTAAATCTCTTGTTTGTTTAATTATATATATTTTATATATTATTATGGCGTACAGCTGATGAGAACCCCAAATTAACAATTTCAACTTTGGGGTTTTCATCAGCTGTACGCCATAATCATCACAATTATAACAAATAAAGGCTTGACATCTCGCTTTGCATGTCATGAGTCTATCTCATATATTAAACTCCAGTAGCTAATGAAAACAATTGCTTACATAAATGGACTTTTCCACGATACTCTAATTTTTTAAGTTTCACCTGTATAATGAAGGCTCCAGGTGAACTTCACTGGGGAGAGCATTCCACAGACAGGGAGCCACTGCAGAAAAGGCCCGTTCTTGAGTTGCACCCTCCGGACCTCTCATGGAGGAGGCACATGAAGAAGGGTCTCAGATGATGATCTCAGGGTCCTAGCAGTGACTCCCCTGAGGACCTCGATGACCAGGCAGGTATCCTTTACCCAAGTAGTCCCAGGCTTTGTGAATTCATTCAAGAACCTTGAACATGGCCAGGGGTCATAGGGGCAGCCAGTGCAAGCTTTTAAGCGCTGCAGTGATGTGCTCCAGAACAGGTCCAAGGGTAGCTCCACATAGAGCAGACATGTCCGACCAGTAGATCATGATCTACCGGTAGATCCCCGGCTGATCCTGGAAGATCGCGAGACCCTTATCCATTGTGGGATTAAATAAAATTTACCGAAAGTTAACAAATAAAAGCTGAAGAACTCTGGGCAATCCTACCCCGAAAAAGCTCAATGACTCTGGGCAATCCACCCACCCTATGAACACTCCTCCTCCCTCAATGGCAATGGGTAGATCACTGCCAGTTTTTTTATACTAGGAGTAGATCGCAGTGACATAGAGCATGTGCATTAATCGGGTCTGGAGGTTACCAGCGCATGAAACACATTGGCCAGGCTATCCCAGTGGCTTTCTCGCACTCACCGGGAGGTGACTTCGGCGCTGAATCCAGCCCTGAATTCTTCTTCCGGGACCTCAAAGCTGAAGACGTGAACAGATTCACCCCTAAAGGAGGAATGGAGGCAAGAGCTGGTTATGCTTTCAGGGGAGAGAGGAAGGGGTCCCTTCACAGTCCAAAGCAGAAGAAAGCGGAGACTGAGGGCAAGAAGATGGCAAGAAGGTTGGGCTCCAGAGAGAGAACGTGGGCTGGTTCGAGACCTTTAGTGAGCCACACCTGTCTGAAAGGATCGGGGTGACTTACTGTACTTACTGTAGATATGGAGCATCAGGAGTGGGGGGGTTGGAGGTGCAAATCTCGTTCAGAAAGTACTCACAACTTAAAGTTTGACGTCACTAATAAGGGCATATCAAATGACTGTTTCAGTTTGGGTACCGATTGGCGATACACCCATAATGTAACAGGAAATATTATTATTGCTATAACTGAACGTTTAGGTAAAGGTAAAGGGACCCATGACCGTTAGGTCCAGTTGCGGACGACTCTGGGGTTGTGGCGCTCATCTCGTTTTACTGGCCGAGAGCCAGCATACAGCTTCCGGGTCATGTGGCCAGCATGACTAAGCCGCTTCTGGCGAATCAGAGCAGTGCACGGAAACGCCGTTTACCTTCTCGCCAGAGCAGTACCTATTTATCTATTTGCACTTTGACGTGCTTTTGAACTGCTAGGTTGGCAGGAGCAGGGACCGAGCAACGGGAGCTCACCCCGTCGTGGGGATTTGAACCGCCGACCTTCTGATCGGCAAGCCCTAGGCTCTGTGGTTTAGACCACAGCGCCACCCGCAAACTGAACGTTTACAGGCCACTATTCCACAAAGCTGCACTCAGCAGCACACATGCAGAAAATGCGTGTGTATAACACACAGTGACTGAGTACCTCATATTTCTGGCCACTCATTCCTCCTCTCCCCTGTATATGATCTTCTGAGGATTTCCTCATGGATCTGGAGAGAGGACGGTTGGAGCTGCATTGCCTACCCACCCAAACTATCCTTGCCTTGTGGTGGTGGTGGGGAGTGGGCTAAGTGCCCAAAATCTCAAAGGCGAATTTCACCCACCTTTGGGCCGATGCTTCCACGAAACTCTTGAGGAGGGTGCGGCCCTCGCAGGCGACGGAGTCTACAGGAGGAAAACCCGGGATGAACAGATTAGCCACTGGAAGTCTTTCTATAATACTACTAATAATAATAAATTATTTGTAACCCCACCCATCTCACTGGGTTGCCGCAGCCACTCTGTGCAGCTTCCAGCATAGGTAAAGGGACCCCTGACCGTTAGGTCCAGTCGCGGATGACTCTGGGGTTGTGACGCTCATCTCGCTTTACTGGCCAGGGGAGCCAGTGTTTGTCCGCAGAAAGCTTCCGGGTCATGTGGCCAGCATGACTAAGCCACTTCTGGCGAACCAGAGCAGCGCACAGAAACGCTGTTTAACTTCCCGCCAGAGCGGTACCTATCTATCTACTTGCACTTTGACGTGCTTTCGAACTGCTAGGTTGGCAGGAGCAGGGACCGAGCAATGGGAGCTCACCCCATCGCGGGGATTCGAACCGCTGACCTTCCGATCGGCAAGCCCTAGGCTCTGTGGTTTAACCCACAGCGCCACCTGGGTCCCATTCCAGCATATATAAAAACAAAATAAAGACTGCCTCATACACCACCTTCCGCCTTCATTCCCCTCCAGGACCCCCCCTCTTTCACTTGAATCCTCCCAGCCCACACTTCTCCCTGAATCCCCTGCCCCAAACCCCCTGCACCTCTCCCTTAGGTCCCTGCCCCACGTCCCCTCCATTTCCATAGGAGCTATGAAGAAAAGCGGGCAAGGGGAATCGCCGAGTCCCCCCACCCCAGGCCCCTGCTTCACCCCCACAGCAGCTGCTAACGAAGTGGGGCAAGAGACCCCCCCTCCCCTAAACCTCACAGAATTGCAGAGTTGGAAGGGACCCCATGGGTCATCTAGTCCACCCCCCTTGCAATGCAGGAATCCCAGCTAAGGCGTCCCTGCCCCGCCCCATTCCAGTGGGGGGGTCCTCCTTCTCCCCCTCCCCCACCTCACCTTGGATAAGGACGAGACCCTCGGCCCCTCCGGCCACCAGCTCCCCAAGCATCCCTCCCCTGCCTCCCCCGTCCCTCTGCAGGGGGCGCCTTCGTTTCGCTCACGCCGCCCGGCGCACTCCACTGACGTCACTGTACGGACAAGCGGGCCGCAGCGCGAGAGAGCCGTCTGCGAAGACCCTTTGTACGGAAAGCCGCCGCATGGGCGCTGCCATGTTGAGGGAGGCGGATGGGAGGCCCCCTGTCTCGCTGCCGGATTGAAGTGACCTGAGGGAGAATAATTCCCCTGCAACTCGGGAGACCCTCCCCAGATTTAAAACAGCTGCCGTGAACGAGGCTTTTAAACGCAAAGGGTCCTGTCTCTGTGTATGCAGATTATATATTTATATTTTTGGACAGGCAGATGTCAGGACGCCTTAAAAAGGTCCTCATTGGTCTGGCTGGTGGGGGTTGACGGGAGTTGTAGTCCAAAACAGCTGGAGGGCGCCAGGCTCGCCTGCAGGTATCCTTTTTGGAAAATACAGTATTTGCTGAACGAAAGCAGCAGCAGCTGGACTTAAAAACGGTAAACCGCCTTGGCAGAAAGGCGGTATGTGAATGTAATGAATGAATTAACAATAAAGAAGCAGAACATGTACAAGGGCATGGCACTAGCCTGGGGAAGATTCAACCTGTTGAATTTCTGCCTGCCCTTTGGTGCTTACATATCAGACAGGCGCCGTTTATATTGTTTCATCGGCGCCTTTGAAGACCTCCTTTTTGCAATACGCGTTTTTAAGTGGGTCTTTTCGGCGCCTGTTAAATGCCTTCCTCTTCCAGCAAACCTTTTAAACGGAGATTATTTCTCAGGCTGCATCTGCTTTAGGATTATTTCAACATAAGGAAGCATTTTTTAAATAATGTATGGAATTTTGTAGTGGTTGTTTCTGGGTGATGCTTTTATTGCAAAACTGCTTTGCGATATTTTATATAGGAAGCGATTCACAAGTGGAATTAAATGAGGCAAGTCTGCGATAGGCAGAGAACCAAGTCAGCGACCCTACTGGGCTCAGGGGAAAGGGGGCTGTGAAATGGGTGGTTGCTGTGATGATTCTAAAGTGGAAGAAAGATCCATCACACACGCATATTGGGGCGTGTGCTATTAAGTTCTACCTAGATTAGACCCACTAAAATCAATGGGCATGAGTCTATATGCCCTCACATTGGATACAACCCACAGATCATCCTAATCTGTGAGCAGCGAGATTAATCCAGGGATTTGTGTTTTCTGTTTCTGTGGTGTCTTAAGGATTTGTGGTTTTATTTACACATGCAGTATATACGAACTGAGCATAGAATGGAGAGGTTCAAAGCATTAACATCCCACCAGATCTTCCTTTTACATTAGTTGCAGCTTTGAATCTATCACAGTGCAAGCATGTCTGTGCCTCCAACTTCCAGGCTTTCCAGCTCATCTCATGGACATCGCACTCTGTTGTTCTCCTCCCTAGCAGCTAAATAATGAGTGGAGAAAGAGCCCAACCATTAGCCTAGAGGGGACCATCCCTGAGTGGGAAGTGTAGGTGGCTTCCCACAAGGCAAGACACAAGCGATAACAGCAAGAACCTTTATTGAACTTCATAGCTGGGAAACTGGGGCAAAGGAACTGCTTATATACATTTCTGAAAGCCTGGGCCACTCCCACTCCCAACGTGATTGGCTGACTAAACTTCCAAGCTGCAAATCACGGCTCAGAGTTCAAGGGCCAATGGCAGAGCCCCCAATCCTGAAATGTTCTGTGATTGGACATCATGTATGGAATCAGAACGCCAGGAGCTCAGAATCCTTAGTCCAGACTCAAGCTCAGGCAAACACAGACCCACTGAATACATAACAGGAACCATCACTTGGCAACCTTTTGGGATGCTGATGAGGACATTTAAATGGCCAGCTAAGGCTGTTTTCATGCAAAGAGGATTGTCTGACTAGTTCAGCAGCAACAGAACCGAGTCGAACCCTCACTGGGTACAAGACCCCAAGAATTGGGGACTCAGGGCATCATCCAGAGTGACCCGACCAAACACACTACAATTGCACAGAGGCAAATCCACTTACAACTTGTTTTATTAACACGTGCACACACAAAATGAATTACAACTCCCCACTAAGAAGAATCACCCCCCGCATCTCTGGTACACGAACTGGGTTATCATGGCAAAAAGGACGAGAGCAAGCGAAGATACGACGATAATCAGCGCCATTATCATCCCGGGATCCTTCATCATCACTGCAAGGAGGAACAGCAAAACTCCAGTGAGGATTATTTTCTCTCTTTTTTTTAAAGGCCCTGTTCGCATTGTTTTCCCCCAAATATGATATAGCAGGGTGCCCTGTCACATGCTAGCTAAGGGGGAACGGTTTGGGCCCAGATAATCTGAAAGATTGTATCTCCCTTTGCAAACCTGCCCAGGTGCATAGCTGTCAAGTTTCGGATTTGAAAATAAGGGATAAGCAGCCTCACCTGTCCCGGGGACAGTCTACGGTTCTTGGGGACAGTCCACGCTGCGGCAATCCCCCCAGGCTACAAATTAATTTACACCAGGCTACAAGCTAAGGCTGAACAAATTTACCTGCAAGCAAGCTAAGCCTCCACATGTTTTGCTCAGAGGGCAAGCAAGCCCCCGAGTCCAGTGGGTGTTACTCCAAAGTAAGCCTGTCCACAGTGACACAAGGAGGGGAAGCAGAGTGAGCTTGGGGCCCCTTCTCAAACAGGCCGATGGTGCTCAGGAAACAGGGGCGCCGCGGGGAATGGCAGGGTGCGGCCGCAGCCGCGGCCGCCTGGGCTCAGGGGTGCCGCAAGGGCGGTGCAATGGCACCAAGTAGCCTCACCACCCTGCACTCCAGAGCCTCCGTGCGAACGGGTGAGCGAAAGAGCGAGCACGTAGACGGCAGGCAGGCTGTCTGTCTGGTTGAGCGTGAGGGTCTGGCTGCACAAGGCATGCAAGCTCCGCCCCCAGTCTTTCTCAGACTCCTTAGTGGCAGCCGAGCAACGCAGCTCAGGAGCCTCCCTGGCCGACAGGGAGGGAGAGGAGCTGCTTCCTTGGAAATCCGGGAAATTTAAGGGAGATCAACAATCCAGGATAGCAGCGGGAAACGGCATTGGAATAAGGGAGTTTCCCACCAAAAAAAAGGGAGGGTTGACAGCTATGGTCCTTGGCCACCTGAGTCCACTCTGCTGTTGGGAGTAACCATGCAAGTGAGGGGCAGATTCTCAAAGGAGACCAAAGAGGCAAAGGAAACAAGCTAGTGTAGCCCCTGCTGGAATCTCACGTGCCGACTTGTGTTTCACAACCACCACTTTCTCCTCTGCTTGCGGAACTGTGCCCTGGGTTGAAGCAGGGGTGATGTGCTCCTTGGACTCCGTTTGAATTAAAGATGAGTTCTCTGTAAGAGGAGGAGGAGGAGGAGGAGGAGGAGGAGGAGGAGAAGGAGAAGAAGAAGAAGAAGAAGAAGAAGGAGAAGGAGAAGGAGAAGGAGAAGAAGGAGAAGGAGGACTTCTGTAACTTCCCAGATTTCTGTGATTCATTCTCCGATGTTCTGCATGTGGCGAAATTCCCCTCGGGGGGTGGGACCGAGGTTCAAGTACAGAGACTCACCCTCAAATCCCCAAGTGGTCAGGCTTCATTAAATAATGTAATCCCAGACAGTTCAGAGAGCATTTCCATTAGGACAGGCATAAACAGGCAAAACTACTACACAATTCAAAGTGTTGGTGCTGACCTTCTAAAGCCCTAAACGGCCTCAAAGGCCCAGTATACCTGAAGGAGCGTCTCCACCCCCACCGTTCAGCCCGGACACTGAGGTCCAGCTCCGAGGGCCCTCTGGCGGTTCCCTCCCTGCAAGAAGCAAAGCTACAGGGAACCAGGCAGAGGGCTTTCTCGGTGGTGGCACCCGCCCTGTGGAACGCCCTCCCATCAGATGTCAAGGAAATAAGCAACTATCTGACTTTTAGAAGACATCTGAAGGCAGCCCTGTTTAGGGAAGTTTTTGATGTTTAATGCTGTATTGTGTTTTTAACATTCGGTTGGGAACCGCCCAGAGTGGCTGGGTAAACCCAGCCAGATGGGCGGGGTATAAATAAATAAATAAATAAATAATGATAATAATAATAATAATAATAATAATATATTATCTTAGCTCTTCATCTTTTGCCCAACCACTTTCTGTTACCACATTGTCCCACCATCTCATCCAAAAACACTCCTTGGGGAAAATTTTTACTCAACCAATTTTTTTGTACTGTACATGTTGGAACCCTCCTTATCTGCAGTTGTTTTCCACTTTAACATTCAAGCTGTTACGTTCCTCTTTAACCATTTGCCAGTTCTGTGGTCGGGTTGCATTACTGCATATGAGCCACTGGTCTCAACGATAATTTAACAGATAATAATAATATTATAATAATTTTTTTTTAAAAAAAATTATTTGTACCCTGCCCATCTGGCCGGGTCTCCCCAGCCACTCTGGGCGGCCTCCAACAGATATTAAAATACATTAAAATATCACAGGTTAAAAACTTCCCATGGTGTTTTTGGTTTCAGAGACACCTGCCTTGCTGCCAATAGACATTCCTTTTCTGTCGCCCCACAGCTGTTCTCAGTTTCGCCAGCATCTCGGAGCCTTTTGATTCACCGATATTCCTTGAGCCTCCTAAGGGCATCTGCCTGGAAAAGAGAGAACACCAGTCTGGGAAAAGTGTGTATCTGAAGAAGTGTGCATGCACACGAAAGCTCATACCAAGAACAAACTTAGTTGGTCTCTAAGGTGCGACTGGAAGGATTTTTATTTATTTATTTATTTATTTTTACCCGTAGATATATTAGCACTTTAAATGTATATGTAGTAATGATGATAATAAGCCTTTGTATTTGTGATTTCCTTGTCTTCCAGAATGGAAGCTGCACCTACAAATATAGGTTTTCCCAGCTCAAGTTAACCTGCGAGGTCATTCCTCGTAGCGAGCCATCCATGCCCTGTTTGCATGCCCAGGACCCTCTCTCCCCAAATACCTTTCACGATTTTTTGCAAACCTTGGACAATGACACTCAATGAGGACTGCAGACGGCAGGCTGGGCTCAGCTGTGGTGCGAACAGGCATTTCCGCTTTGCAAAACAAAATATTTCTGTAGATCATGGTTCCTGGAGTCAGCTGTTGAGAGAATAAACAGAACCGCACTGCAGCATTGAGCATTTGCGCGCGCATATACACACACACACACAAGCAAGCCCAGATGTCAGGGCGATGGACACAACTCTAAGCCTTAATCCGCACCTGCAATTTAATTTATTTTATTTATTGCATTCGTAGCCCACCATTTTCTCGGAGGACCTCAAGGGGGCACACACGGTTCGCTCCCTCCTCATTCAATCCCACAACAACCCTGCAAGGTAGGTTCGGCTGAGAGGCACCCGGTGAGCTTCACAGCCAAGGGGGAGGGATTTGAACTCTGGTCCCTGCAACCACTGCACCACACAGCCTCTTGTTGGCAAGCGATGGAGAATTCCCAGACGCACTAGGCTTGAGAAGTCCTCAGCCAGCCCAAAGGCAGGAAAGAAAAGCGAGGCTCTGCTCCCAACATTTCGACACCGCCAGGAAGGAAGAATGGAGAAGACAGAGGAGGAACCCCAACAGCTCACCTGGACCTGGGAGCCGCACGCTTGGAGGGCGACCGCAAAAACCACAGTTTCGTTTTCGAGGCTCGTATAAGGACAGTCTCCCAGGGTCAGGTCACTGGGTTTCACCAGCTCTTCGGCTCCTGGGCTTTTCTCCACCGACACAATAACTTGGGATGGGTCACATTTTACCTTCACCCAGTAAGGCCCAGTTTGCTGAGCCCACCAGGACTGGGTCCAAGGAAACCACTGTCCTGTATGAACTCTAAGTGGGGCTGGCATCACCCCCATAGCTAAGCAAACTAACAGCCAGCCATAGCCCCCCATTCTGCACACCCTACAAGGCCTTCTGTAGCCCAGAAAGGGAAAAATACCCCTAGCAGCAGCTTTTTATAGCCTCACCTGCATCAGGTGATTAACAAGTTTTCTCCCCTCCCCACCTTCATCACACACCTGTCTTAGACCAAAAGGTGATTGCTATGGGGAGTGTTTTCCTCCCATGGTATGAGATAGTTAGAGATCCTCCAGTTTGCAAGGCTTATTTGACAACAAAAGAGAAACCGAGCCTTTCTTGGCATTTTCCCGGTCCTGTGGAACTCTCTGCCACTAGAGAGAAGAAGAAGAAGAAGAAGAAGAAGAAGAAGAAGAGAAGAGTTTGGATTTGATATCCCGCTTTATCACTACCCGAAGGAGTCTCAAAGCGGCTCACATTCTCCTTTCCCTTCCTGCCCCACAACAAACACTCTGTGAGGTGAGTGGGGCTGAGAGACTTCAGAGAAGTGGGACTAGCCCAAGGTCACCCAGCCGCTGCATGTGGAGGAGCGGAGACGCGAACCCGGTTCACCAGATTATGAGTACCGCTCTTAACCACTACACCACACTGGCAGGCGTCTTCTGTTCCGGACTTTTAAATGCCTGCCGGAAAACTTCCCTAGCAGGTTACGCAGGCAATTATCTTTCCACAACAGTTACCTGGTTTTAATTTTCTATATGGTTTTTATTGTATGGTTTTATGTTACAGTTGTTGCAAACTGCTTTTTTAAAATAACAAATTAGCACTAATTCATTTAAATAAATGATAAAATAAAATAAGGCTACTACTCTTTTCTCCGGTGGGTGGAGATAGGATGGATTTGTTGAAGATTGTAAAAAGTTGGCCGCACCCCAACTCTGGGGTATGTTTCAGCCTGTTGATTTCAGGGGTGCTAAGCACACATAACTTTGGAGACTGAGCCCCATTAGACAGAGTGGAACTTGCTTCTAAGTAAGCATGCAGGCCGGGATTGCAGGTTAAGGCTGCAAGCCTAACCGTGTCTACTCAGAAGTAAGTTCTGTTGGGGCTTATTCACAGGTAAGTGGGGTTATGACTGCAGCCTTAAAAAGTAAAATATTAACACACACACACCTCTCCCCACTATAGACTGGCGGCAGTTTCTTACATGTTTACCCAGAAAGTCCTACTGAGCTCTATGGGTGTTAATCTTAGGTATGCGGTGTAGCTCCGAAATATGCCACTGAGGTACCAATGATTTTTCTTGTGAACTGCTTAGAGGCTTTACTGCAAACAAGCGGTCTATAAATGTTGCTTAAAGAAGTACATAATTTTATCTAAAGAGTTTTTAAAATCCTATTCTTTGGCCAAAAAGAGGGCATATTACAACTTGCTTAAATGGAAAAAGAAGAAGAGAGAGAAGGGTTTACAATCTGAAAAAGATGCAACACAAAAGGAAAACAGGTTGGGAGGAGGAAACGAGTGCACCAAGTCTAATAAGTTGTGATGGGTGCGGGGTATAAATAAATGAATAATAATGATGATGATGAAGAGTCATATTATTATGCTATTAAAATGTTAATATCGAATACTAAGAATAGTTTTGCAATCTAAAAAGACCCGAGGAAATAAGTGCACTGTACTGATGTCAGTAACGTAATTTTTATTGTGCCTGTTGAATTTGTATTGCTGTAACATTACATTATTATCATCATTAATAATCAATTATTGTTAACACATTGAAATATTGCTTTTGTATCGCTGTCATACCTTTCTATTAAACATCAGTAAGCAAAATTATTGTTGACACACTGGAATTTTAACAGCAACGTATTAATATGCCAGATAGAATTAATAATGAATAAATAAAATTTTTAAAATGTAATTTATGCATTTGATGTTTTATTGCAGGTTGCAACCCGCTTTGAGGTCCCCCCCCCGCCTTAAAAATATAAAGCGGTATGGGAATGAAATGAACACTAACAACAATAAACTGTCATTAGACATCGATTTCGACTCCCTCGCTTAGGCAGTGTTTGCCCTGCTGCCGTAAAGCGCTCCTGCCGGAAGAGAAAAGACGGAAAAGGAGGCACGTAGCCGCTGCGCCAGCTTGCCGTAAAGCGCGCCGCCGCCGCTGCCGCGCTCCTCCCTCCTGCCGTAAAGCGTTCCTGGCCCTCCTGCCGTCAAGCGGGTCGGCGGAGGCATGCCCCTCTGCCGTCAAGCGCGGCCGTCCGTCGCGCGCGGCTGTGCGCCCTGGTGCCTCCGCCGTGGGTGGCGGGGGGGCGGCCTGGTCCGGGGGGCGGGATGCTGGGCGGCGGCGGAGGCGGAGGCGGCCTCGGCCCGGGCGGGGAGCGGCCGGGTCCCGGCTCCGGGGTCTCTTCGGCGCTGCTGCCGCTGCTCCACCCTCGCACGGGCCGCCTGGTGACGGTGTCTCGGGGCGGACGCAGCGCCGCCCGCTCGCAGCCCGGCCAGGAGTTCAACCACGGGCTCGTCCTCAGCAGGGAGCCCCTCGCCCCGGGCGCCGTCTTCACCGTCCGCATCGACAGGAAGGTGAGCGGGGCGGGGGGGAACTGGGGTGCCCCCCACGGGAGTAGAGGGAGGGGTGCAAGGAGAGTGGGGTACGTGGAGGGTAACTGGGGGGGGTAACTGGGGTAACAGCGGGGTAAGGTGAGAGGTTGAAGATCAGGGGATGTGGAGGGTGAGGGGATGTAAGAAGAGGGGTACGTGGAGGGTAAGTGAGGGGGTAACTGGGGTAAAATGAAAGGTTGAAGATGGGGTATGTGGAGGGCGGAGGGGATGTAAGGAGAGTGGGGTACGTGGAGAGTAAGTGAGGGGGTAACTGGGGTAACAGCGGGGTAAGGTGAAAGGTTGAAGATCAGGGTAGGCGGAGGGTGAGGGGATGTAAGAAGAGGGGTACGTGGAGGGTAAGTGAGGGGGTAACTGGGGTAAGGTGAAGGGTGAAGATCAGGGTATGTAGGGGGTGGGGTGACTGGGGGGTAAGAAGAGGGAAGAGTGGGGTAAGGGGAGGGGAGGTGGGGGATAATTGGGGTAACGGGTAAGATGAAAGGTTGAAGATGGGGGATGTGGAGGGTGGGGGATGTCAGAAGAGTGGTATGTAGAGGGTAAGAGGGGATAACTGGGGTAAGATGAAGGGTGAAGATCAGGAGATGGGGGTGACTGGAGTAACTGGGATGTAAGAAGAGTGAAGAATGGGGTATGTGGAGGTCGGGTGGGGGGTAAGTGGGGAAATAACTGGGGTAAGGTGAAGGTTGAAGATCAGGGTATGTGGAGGGTGGTGGGATGGGAGAATAGCTGAGGTAGGAGGAAGGTTGGGCTGGGAGGGTGGTGGGAGCTCAGCTGAGCTTGTATGTAGGAAAGCTCACATTTATCACACCCCCCATGTGACAGTTGCCGGAGGGAGGGAGGGGCAACTGGGGTGCAGGTGGGGCAACCGGAGGAGTGGAAAGCGGGGTGTTCGGAGTGGGAGATGTGTTGGGGTCACTGTGGGTGGGAAGAAGGGCAGAGTAAGCAGGGTAAATGCAGGGGAAGATGAAGAAGGAAGATCAGGGTGTGTGGAGGGTGATTTGGTGGCAACTGGGGTGTGTAGAGCGTGTGGGGCTGGGAGATCAGCCTGTGGGGTGCAGAGATGAGCGGGGTGGAATGGAGGTATATGAGAGGTAAAGGGAGGTATCTAGAGATGGATTTTGTTCGAGGTCTGTGTGGAGGAAGAAGAAAGGGAGCTTCACAGGTACATATGAGACTGTATTCATGGTCCTCACATTTGAACTGCATTTGGTCCCGACAACAACCCTGTGAGGTAGGCTACACTAAGGGAGAATAGCGGCATCTGAGGCAAGAGGTGACTGAGAGGGAGTAGGGAAACAGGTTATGGGAAGTAAGGGCCACACGTGCCAAGTTCAAGAGCAGTGAGGGCCGAGAATGGACAGGATGATCACTCTCTCTAAGAGCCAGCGTCGATTGCCAATGTCTGTGTACTGTAGACAAATTGGAGCCACAGGAAAACAAGAGAGGATGGCGTCTCCATTTAGGAAAGGGACTGCAAATTTTAAATCCAGAATGTATCATAATGCCGTTTTGCAAATCTTTGGTGCAACCACCTATGGAATGCTGTGTACAGTTCTGGTTGCCTTGCTTCCAAAAATGTGGAGTTGGGAAAAGTTCAGAAGGTGGAGAAAAGTTTCTCTCATTTTCATAGCAATATTTTCATAACACCAGGAAGCTGAACAGTCGGAAGGTTCAGGGCAGACAAAGAAAAGTACTCCTTCACACAGAGCGCTTTGTTAAACTATGGAACTCACTGCCACAAGAGGTCGTGTTGCCCGCCCACCTGAATGGCTTTAAAAATGGATTAGACAAATAGCCTATCAGTGCCATCTAACCACAATGTAATCTCACTGTGTACAAGTGACAATAAAGTATTTCAATGGTTTAGTATTCTCTCTCCACTGTCAGAGGTGGGATGTCTTGGAATACCAGCTATTGGGAATCACGGCGGGGGGCCTGCAGAAAATGCTCTTGTACTCAGACTTGTGGCCTTCCCTTGGGGGCACCTGGTTGACCACTGTGAGAACAGGATGCTGGACTAGGTGGTTTGTTGGCCTGATCCAGCTGCAGGCCTCTTCTGATCTTACGTGTCGGCATGGATTGGGGTATCCTAGGAAAGGACTTATCTGTCTGGGGAAGAAGCCCTGCAGAGGAGCGCTATGGTGCTCTCTGTCTGCTTGCAAATTTTGAAATGTTCCTGTCTGTCCGCTCTTCCCTTTGAATCCAGGGCAGCCTGGGACGCGCAAAGCAGCAAACACAATTGCTTGTTTTGAATGAGCTCAGCTGGGAAAGTGGGCAGGTCTTCAGCTAAGGCAGAGCAGCTGGAAGAAAATTTTCAAATTTTATTTCCTGGCCTGGAGGAGAGCGTTTGCCTCCAAGGTGCCACGTGGGCTTCGCTTTGGAGAATCAGGACCCTGGACTACTTTCTGACCCAGAGCTGCTGTGATCTGATCATTTCCTGAGCAGAGAAAGAGAGGGTGCTAATTCTGGCCCAATACCCAATTTTTAAACATTTTCCTTCTCTCCTTCCTAAATCAGAATTCTCCTAGGTAGCTCAGGAGAGCTGGGGAGGGGGTGGAGATTTAAAAAAAAATCATATGGTGGAGGGAAAAAATGGCTCATTTTATATATTTTTTTTGTACATCCCACTTGAGAGCTGTTTCTCCTTAGAGGCCTTAACTCCAGGCTCTGTTGACTTGAGCCTGTCAGCTCAGGAAGTACCCCTGTGCACGTTAAGAGTGCTATTCCTTTGGGAAAGGGCAGCACCCATTGAGTATCATGGTTTTGTGTGGTCCTTTGGTTAGAATCTGTATTTGTTTCAACTGTGATATATTTCTGCTGCCTGCAGTCAGGGAAGGGTGGGCTGTAAGTACGTAAAATAAAAATAAATAAGTAATAGAACAGTAGAGCTGGGAGGGAACCACAAGGGTCATCTAGTCCAACCCCCTGCAATTCAGGAATCCTGCCTGCGGCCATCCCTGGGGGGGCTCGAATCACTCACCTTCTGGTTAACAGCCAGACGCACTGACCCATTGCGGGGTGCGGTGACTCTTCCTTCATCTCCTCCTCCTCTTCCTCCTTTCTGCCAGTGTTTGAAATTCCCCATGTGGTTTGCTACTGACGCCGGTCCAATTGCAGATTTCCGGGCACCAGGTTGGCAACCGACGTCTCGCATTGAGGCAGCTGACTCGTGCGCAGCAAAAGGCGCATGTCTTGTGCATCTGCGCTGATGTACTAATCGCAGACTCCTTGCTGGACATCTTCGCCCTCCCTCGTCACATCAGTGAATGTGTAGGGCTGAGTGCAGAGATATTTGACTTGGCTGCAGCCGTTCTGCCCAAACGGAACTCACAAACCACCGTTCAAATACCTCTGCCCTAGCCCATAGTCAATACTATTTCCATGTTCCCTGTGTGTGTTTCTCCTTCTTGCATACCTGGGACGCAGGTGGCGCTGTGGTCTAAACCACGGAGCCTCTTGGGCTTGCTGATCAGAAGGTCGGCGGTTCGAATCCCCGCGACGGGGTGAGCTCCCGTAGCTCAGTCCCAGCTCCTGCCAACCTAGCAGTTTGAAAGCACGCCAGTGCAAGTAGATCAATAGGTACCGCTGTGGTGGGAAGGTAAAAGGCATTTCCGTGCACTCTGGTGTCCCATTGCGCCAGAAGCAGTTTAGTCCTGCTGGCCACATGACCCGGAAAGCTGTCTGTGGACAAACGCCGGCTCCCTCGGCCTGAAAGCGAGATGAGCGCCGCAACCCCATTGTCGCCTTTGACTGGACTTAACCATCCAGGGGTCCTGTTGTAAGAACAAGCTACAATCAAGCAATGTAGTAGAATCGATCGGTTTGGAAGGGATCCCCAAAGGTCATCCAGTCCAACCCCCTGGCAAATAGCCGTTCTGTTGTAGCGACCGCGACCCAGGTTTAAGGGCCCGCTTGGCGCCTAGCTTATATATCTATGAGTTCCTAACACGGCTCTCTGCCTCCTGCAGGTTAATTCCTGGAGCGGCTCCATTGAGATTGGCGTGACGGCCTTGGACCCGAACCACCTCGACTTCCCCAGCAGCGCCACGGGCCTCAAGGGCGGCTCCTGGATCATCTCGGGCTGCTCGGTGCTGCGGGACGGGCGCTCTATCCTGGAGGAGTATGGGCAGGACCTGGACCAGCTGGGCGAGGGCGACCGCGTGGGGATCCAGCGCACGGCCAACGGGGAGCTACGCCTCTGGGTCAACGGGCAGGACTGCGGCGTGGCCGCCACGGGCATCCCCCTCCACGTTTGGGCCGTGGTGGACCTGTACGGCAAGTGCACCCAGATCACGGTGGTGCCCAGCAGCCCCGAGGAGGTGGAAGAGGCAGTCGCCCACGATGAAGGTACGGGAGAACGGCTCACCTGCAAGGCATCTCGGGATGGCTCAGTTGGTTAGAGGCCGTGGTGCTGATAACGCCAAGGTTGCAGGTTCGATCCCCGTAAGGGACAGCCGCCTATTCCTGCATTGCAGGGGGTTGGACTAGAGGATCCTTGGGGGTCCCTTTCAACTCTATAATTCTTTTCTTTCCCCCTTTTCTAATTTTTTTTTTCATTTGTTATTTCGACAAAGTAATAATCATAAATAAATAAGAATAAAAATGTGCACCCCACATCCCCGATACCATTCCACTGTAACTATCCAACCTCCCAAAATTTCAACACCTCTTGCGATAGTTTGATCCCTTTCTGTTTTGACACTACAAATTCTACAAACACCTTCCGTATCTCCTCGAAATAATTTCTCTTGCGTATTCCGCGTCTTACCTTAACAGCACATGTTAATTTATCATGAATGGCTATATCCCGCACCTCTTTATACCCTTCTTCCATTTTATATTCCCCTTGCCCCTTCCACTTCCTAGCTATAATAACTCGTGCAGCCGTCAATAAATTTGTGAGCAAGTCCTTCGTAGCCTGCGAACCTTCCACCCCATCGTATATCGATAACAATGCTACCTCTGGACTTTCGGTCAGCTTTATCCCAGTGATTTCTGTTATCTCCTTAAACCCCCTTTGCCAGAAAAAATGTACATATTTACACCCCCACCACATGTGAACGTAATTCCCTGTTTCCTGGCATCCCCTCCAACATAACACTGAATATTCCTTGTTTATTTGATTTAATCTGGCTGGTGTTAAATGCCATCTCCAAACTAATTTATAATAATTTTCTTTTATCCTTATAGACAACATTTTGCAATGTATGATTCTCCCATATTTCCACCCCCCCCGGCTTTGACCATCTATCTGCTCTGTTGTCTTCTTTTCCCACACCTCTTTTAATTGATCTTCTCTGACTCTTATGGTTCTACTAGTAGACATTAAGCCCGTTAAATTAACGGGCGCTAGAACATATGTGGTCAAACATTTGTAAAAGCAGACTTGTTGTATATATGTATCTGTTTGGTTTAGGCCTATAGCCTCTGTCATTTTTTTGGCTCCCGCTTATGTCGTTTTTTTTCCAAACAACGCGAGAGCCGCATGACGTAGCCAGCTCTGCGCATAGCGTCCCTATTACCCTAGCTACATCGGGGACACGCGCAGAGCTGGCCGAGCGGCTCTCGCTTGACATCGCTCGCCCGCCGCCACTTGTAACGGCCGCTGCCGCTTAGAAGTAAGTCCACGCGAGTGCGCACCCGCCGCTTCAACAGTTTCGCCCGGCCGCCCGAAGTCTCTGCACTCCAATCCCTGTGTCCTTGGGGCACATGCGCAGTAGCGCAATCCCTGGCCCGCCACCACTTGTAACGGCTGCTGCTGCTTAGAAGTAAGTCCATGCGAGCGCGTACCCGCCGCTTCAACAGTTTCGCCCGGCCGCCCGAAGTCTCTGCGCTGCAATCCCTGTGTCCGTGGGGCACATGCGCAGTAGCGCAATCCCTGCCCGCCGCCACTTGTAACGGCCGCTGCTGCTTACAAGTAAGTCCACGCGAGCGCGCACCCGCCGCTTCAACAGTTTTGCCCGGCCGCTCGAAGTCTCTGCGCTCCAATCCCTGTGTCCGTGGGGCACATGCGCAGTAGCGCAATCCCACGGACACAGGGACTGGACGCAGAGACACTTGCACTTTATTACTGTAGATGAGAACAAGCCCCCTTGTTTAGAGTCCAGGGAGAAGGTGTTCCCCCACCCTTCGTGCTTCCTTGAGGTAGGAAGTGTTCCCACCCCCCACCCTGCAGAATTGGAGGCTTAAGGATTTGTTTCTCCTTCTCTGCATGCATTTATTGGGTAGAATCATGGAACTGGGGAGATGGAAGGCACTCCCGAGGGTCATCCAGTCCAACTCTCTGCAATGCAGGAATAATAATAATACTTTTATTATTCCCCCCTGCCGCATCTGACTGGGTTGCCCCAGCCACTCTGTACGGCTTCCAGCGTATATCAAAACATCACAAAACATCACACGTTCAAAGGCTGTCTTCAGATGTCTTCTAAAATAATTGTTTATGTCCTCGACATCTGGTGGGAGGGCAACTTATAGGGCAGGCGCCACTACCGAAAAGGCCCTCTGCCTGGTTCCCTGTAGCTTCCCTTCTGCCAGTTAGGAAACCTCAAGAAGAAGAAGAAGAAGAGTTTGGATTTGATATCCCGCTTTATCACTACCCTAGGGAGTCTCAAAGCGGCTCACATTCTCCTTTCCCTTCCTCTGTGAGGTGAGTGGGGCTGAGAGACTTCAGAGAAGTGGGACTAGCCCAAGGTCACCCAGCAGCTGCATGGGGAGGAGCGGAGACGCGAACCCGGTTCACCAGATTATGAGTCTACCGCTCTTAACCACTACACCACACTGTCTCTCAGAAGGCCCTCGGAGCTGGATCTCTGTGTCAGGGCTGAACGATGGGGGTGGATATAGGGCGGAATAACAGCTGAGGAAACCCCAAGAGACAGCCACACAGCCTTGCTTTAAAAACCTCCAAGGAAGGAGAGTCCACTACCTCCCAAGGGAGACCATTCCACGGTCAAACAGCTTTTGCCCTCAGAAAGTTCTTCCTAATGCTTAGTTAGAATTTCTTTTCTTCCCACTTGAATCCCTTGGTTCAAATCCTCCCCTCCAGCTTGCTCCGTCTTCCAGATCCTCGGAGATAATAATAATAATAATAATAATAATAATAATAATAATAATAATAATTTATTATTTGTACCCCGCCCATCTGGCTGGGTCTCCCCAGCCACTCTGGGCGGCTTCCAGCAAACATTAAAATACATTAACACATCACAGATTAAAAACTTCGCTAAAAAGGGCTGCCTTCAGGTGTTTTCTAAATGTCAGATGGCTTCCACGCCACTTCTCCATCTCCTCTCTTTTCTCCAGGTTAAGCATCCCCAACTCCCTGAACTGTTCCTCATCAAGCTTAGTTTCCCAAACTCTTCCCCCCCCCCCCATCTCGGTTGCCCCTCCTCTGCGCACATTGGGTGTTAATTGGTTTTTTTTAAAAAAATCGTTGCATCCAATTATTCAACAACGATGGGAGTTGTAGTCCCAACGCTTCATCATGTCATGAATGCTTTAGCTGAGATTCCTGCATTGGGGGGGGTTGGACTAGATGACTCTTGGGGTCCCTTCCAACTGTACAATTCAACTTGGGAGGAAGTTGCTGAGATGTCGCTGCGCAGTCGGTTCGGTCTGGCCGGTGAAGCTGGGGGATTTGCTTTGTGTTGTTTTCCCTGGTGGCTTGGCTTACTCACTTAAGGGTGAGACAAGATGAGAATCGAAGGCGACTCAGCCCAGGGCCTGTAATATTGGATTAATATTAGATTAGCATTGCATTAGGCAAATTCATGAGGGATAAGGTTATCGATGGCTACTAGCCAATTTGGCTATGCTTGGAGGCAGCAATGATTCTGGGTACCAGCTGATGGAAACCTCAGGAGGGTAGAGTGTGGATCTTGTGTTCGAATCCTGTTTGAGCGTTTCCATTGAGGCATCTGCGTGTAATAGTGCCGGAGGGATCTGTGCACTGCAGTTAGAGGGCATTGCAGCTGGCGTTGAGTCGAATCCCTCACCTCCTTTCCCCGTAATTTTGCAGCTCTGGACCTGCCTTGCAACCAGAACCGGCCGGATAAATTTCCCAACAGCCTGGAGTCGGAGAACGGTGAGCATTTCCTTCCGCTCTGGAGGACTTGGGGGGGGGCACCCACTGCAGCTACATGCCTGGAGATTTGGGGGGCCCTAAAGGAATAGGTGGGACGCGGGTGGCGCTGGGGTATAAAAGACCGAGCCTAGGGCTTGCCGATAGGAAGGTCGGCGGTTAGAATCCCCACGATGGAGTGAGCTCCCGTTGTTCGGTCTCTGCTCCTGCCAACCTAGCAGTTCGAAAGCACGTCAAAGTGCAAGTAGATAAATAGGTACCGCTCCGGCAGGAAGGTAAACGGCGTTTCCGTGCGCTGCTCTGGTTCGCCAGAAGCGGCTTAGTCCTGCTGGCCACATGACCCGGAAGCTGTACGCCGGCTCCCTCGGCCAATAATGCGAGATGAGCGCCGCAACCCCAGAGTCGGACACGACTGGACCTAATGGTCAGGGGTCCCTTTACCTTTACCTTTAAGTGGGGAGATGCCTATAAATAAAAGAAAATAATAAATAAAGGATGGGTTGTTGCCCTGATTCAGCTTTCCTTATGCTCTTTGCCCCATTGACGTTGGGAACGAAATGAGGCCCTGTAATTGGGCATGCGTTGGGGACCCCTAGTATAGAAAGGACGTTTAATATTGCCACAGTGTTTGGTGGCCTTTGTGTATGAAGAAATACCTACTGCCTTCCCGCAGGCTGATCTTAGCAATTCTAGGGTCCTTTGCTCCCAGTAGATGTGCTGAGCATTCTGGGACAGGAGACCTTGGGAGCTATTTTGGAGAGTGTACCAAGGAGGGTCCGCCCCCATCTTAACAACGCTCTCCTCCTCCTCCTCCTCCTCCTCCTCCTCCTCTGGCCTGCAGGGTTCTCCAGCATGGAGCTGTCGGAGGTCGTGAGCAACGCCATCCTGTCAGCCTACAACGGGAGCCTGCTGAACGTCAGCCTGGGCAGCCCGCCCTCGGACTCTGCCTCCTGCGGAGCCCCACCCATGACCTCCAACGACGCCCTCCTCTTCCACGAAAAGTGTGGAACCCTCATCAAGCTCAGCAACAACAACAAGACGGCCGAGCGGAGGCGCCCGCTGGACGAGTTCAACAATGGCGTCGTCATGACCAACCGTCCGCTGCGGGACAACGAGATGTTTGAGGTGAGAATTGGTGGCAGAGAGAAGTCCAGAATTGGAGGGAGGGAGGGTCAAGGGGCAGAAGTGAGTCAGGCCAGGGAAGAGTGTCTTCCCCTCCTGCTGCGACCAGCTCCTTTCCTCCCATGTCTCCCAGAACCAGAAGAGGTGTGAAATGGGCGGAGGAGAGGTTGGCTGCTTGTAGGCGCAGTCTTAGATTGCTCAGAAAAAAAGCCCTGGAGAGGAGACTTTCTGAAGTTTAGTTGCACTCTCCTTTCTTGTCATTTGGATTCATTGGTCTGGGTCCTCCCCCCCCCCCCGGGAGCAGCAGGAAACAAGCTTGTTCCATCTTCCACAGGACAGCCCTTCAGATATTTGAAGGTGGCTATCATAGCCCCTTTCAGTCTTCTCCAGGCTATCATATTTTCCCCCATTTATGAAAAGGAAAATACTGTTGGGGTGCATAACTAGCTGAAAAATAGGGACGCGGGTGGCGCTGTGGTCTAAACCACTGAGCTTCTTGGGATTGCCGATCGGAAGGTCGGCGGTTCGAATCACCGCGACGGGGTGAGCTCCTGTTGCTCTGTCCCAGCTCCTGCCAACCTAGCAGTTCGAAAGCACAAAGTGCAAGTAGAAAAATAAGAAGGTAAACAGCATTTCCATGTGCTCTGGTTTCCATCACAGTGTCCCGTTGCGCCAGAAGCGGTTTAGTCCTGCTGGCCGCATGACCCAGAAAGCTGTCTGCGGACAAACGCCAGCTCTCTCAGCCTGAAAAGCGAGATGAGTGCTGCAACCCCATAGTCGCCTTTGACTGGACTTAACCGTCCAGGGGTCCTTTACCTTTTACCTTACTAGCTGAAAAGCAGCGCAGGGGCGGGGGCTCCTCTATTCTTTTTTGCTGTTACCCATCTTTACTTTCAGTTTCTGCAGAAAAGAAAGGACCTCACCGACACTGCATGGTTAAGAGGGTACAGATGAAATCAGCAAGAGATCTTAGTGACCAATTCATGGCAGAGAGGGCTGTTGATGGCTACCAGCCACGATGGCTTTGCTCGGCAGCGATGCTTCTGAATGCCAGTTGCTGGAAACCGCAGGAGGGGGAGAGTCACTCTTGTGCTCGGATCCTGCTTGCAGGTTTCCCATAATGGGCAACCAATGTGAGAACAGGATGCTGGACTGGAGGGGGGCCCCTTTGGCCTAATCCAGCAGCCTATTCATATTGTTGTTTAGTCGTTCAGTCGTGTCCACCTCTTCGTGACCCCCTGGACCAGAGCACGCCAGGCACTCCTGTCTTCTACTGCCTCCCGCAGTTTGGTCAGACTCATGTTGGTCGCTTCGAGAACACTGTCCCGCCATCTCGTCCTCTGTCGTCCCCTTCTCCTTCTGCCCTCCATCTTTCCCAACACCAGGGTCTTTTCCAGGGAGTCTTCTCTTCTCCTGAGGTGGCCAAAGTCTTGGAGCCTCAGCTTCAGGATCTGTCTTTCCAGTGAGCACTCAGGGCTGATTTCCTTAAGAATGGAGAGGTCTGATCTTCTTACAGTCCATGGGACTCTCAAGAGTCTCCTCCAGCACCAGAATTCAAAAGCATCCATTCTTCGGCGATCAGCCTTCTTTATGGTCCAGCTCTCACTTCCATGCATCACTACTGGGAAAACCATAGCTTTATACGGACCTTTGTCAGCAAGGTGATGTCTCTGCTTTTTAAGATGCTGTCTAGGTTTGTCATTGCTTCTCTCCCAAGAAGCAGGCGTCTTTTAATTTCGTGACTGCTGTCACCATCTGCAGTGATCATGGAACCATATTCATATGTCCTTACTTAAACTGCTATTGAAGTATTGCCTCAATACAAGAACACACCAGGCTGGCAGCTGCATAGTTAGTTAGAAGAGAAAATTCTGGCAATTGCAGCTTTTTGCCCAGGAAAAAAAAACCCCATCTAAACTGTCCAGATTTCCTTCTTCATTATCATTAAAGCGTCAAGAGCCTTCCCTCCCTCCCTGGTTCTCCCAGAGCATTGGCAGCTGATCCTGCGTCCCTCTTGATGTTGCTAGACTAGGCTGATGGGAGTTGTAGTCCAAAACAGCTGGAAGGGAGGCAGTTTAGGGGAAGGCTGATTTAGGTGCCTGAAGCGGGGAGGAGATGGACAGATGGCGTCAAGAGAGATACAGGTCCCAGGGTGAGACAGGCCAGGGTTGGGGAAGAAGACTGGGTCCCTGGGCGTGAAAAATGGCTAATGGCTCTGCTTCTGCTTCTTCCAGATCCGAATCGACAAGCTGGTGGACAAGTGGTCGGGATCCATTGAAATCGGGGTCACTACCCACAATCCTAACAACCTGGAGTACCCAGCCACCATGACCAACCTGCGCTCAGGTAACCCCGTCGCTCATTCTGTTGGGGTTTGTGGGAGAGGAAGGGCAGGAGAGGCGCTGGCTACTTTTAACAAGGCCGCTGTAGCACTACTGCAGCACGGAGAGTTTATTTTTAGCAGTTCCATAAGGTTTGGACGCCACTTGGTTGTAAGAAAAACGGTAAAATTGTCGGTAGAAAAATAGTTGTTTTCACTGCTCGAAACATTCCAAAAATTTGAAATCAGCAATTTGATCTGATTTGAAATCAGATTAAAGCACACAGCCTTCTAGATAACTGGGTAAAGGTAAAGGGACCCCTGACCGTTAGGTCCAGTCATGGACAACTCTGGGGTTGTGGCGCTCATCTCGCTTTACTGGCCGAGGGAGCCGGTGTACAGCTTCCGGGTCATGTGGCCAGCAGGACTAAGCCGCTTCTGGCGAACCAGAGCAGCGCACGGAAACGCCGTTTACCTTCCCGCCGGAGCGGTACCTATTTATCTACTTGCACTTTGATGTGCTTTCGAACTGCTAGGTGGGCAGGAGCAGGGACCGAGCAACGGGAGCTCACCCCGTCGCGGGGATTCGAACCGCCGACCTTCTGATCGGCAAGCCCTAGGCTCTGTGGTTTAACCCACAGCGCCACCCGCGTCCTTAGATAACTGGGTAGGCTTGTCTAAACAAAAATGTTTTTATCAGGTGCCTAGAAGAGTATCAATAGGCAGTGAGTTCCGAAGTGTAGGCGCTTCCTCACTGGGAGACTGGTGTTTCTTTCAGAAGACAAATGAAGGCAGCCCTGCATAGGGAAGTTTCTTTTTAAATGTTTGATGTTTTATTGTGTCTTTAATATCCTGTTGGCAGCTGCCCAGAGTGGCTGGGGGCAGCCCAGTCAGGTGGGTGGCATATAAAGAATGAAATTATGATGATGATTGTGAAGCAGGTATTTAGGTGGCACCCACAGATCGAAGCAGTCAAGTGGGCATAGGTGGGGCAATGATGATTTCACAGGTAAACTGGTCCCAGGTTGCTAAAGGTCTTTATGAATAATAATAGTTTAAGGGTCTTTATTAATAACTAGTAAGTTAAGCCCGTTGAAAAACGGGCGCTGCGGCGAGCGCTAGCCGGGCAGCACACGCGTGTGCCTTGCGGGGCGGGGGGCACAGCCGCGGCTGCGCTCCTGCCGCGGCGGAGGAGGCTGAGCGCGGGGAAACCGGGGAGCCCCCCAATCCCGGACGCCCCCTCGGAGGTCGGCACCGTCGCGCGCGCCCAGCTCCCTTGGCGGCTCCGGCCGCGCAGGAGAAGAGCCGGGCAGGAGGGAGGGCAGGCGGGGGCGCTTCTGGGGCCGCGACGTCCCTCCCCGCCCGGGCTCTCCTCGCCGCCGCTGCCCCGCAACCTCCTCCGCCTTCTTTTTGCCAGGGAGGGAAGCAGCAGCAGCAGCGTCGGCGGGTGAGCGAGGGAGTGTAAGGCGGCAGCTGGAGGTTCCGCTGGAGGTGCGCGGGCGGCGTGGGCCTCGGAGAAGGGCGGTGGGAGGCAGAAGACCACCCTCCTCCCCCCCGCGCTTTGGCTGGCGCTGCTGCTGCTGCCGAGGCGGGCGCCGCTAGCGGAGTTGTAGCGTCGGAGGCAGTGGGAACAGCAGTCAGTGTGCGCTCAAACTCCGCTGCAGGTGGGCGGCAGCAGGAGTCTCGGGCACAGGTCTGCGGGCGTCGGCGCTACGCGCCGCCACCGCCACCGCGCTTTGCTTCCCCGCGGATGTTATTCGGGAAGCAATTGTGCGCTCAAACTCCGCTGCAGGTGGGCGGCAGCAGGAGTGTGGGGCACAGGTCTGCGGGCGGCGGCGCTACGCGCCGCCACCGCCACCGCGGGGGTGGGGATCGCTTATTGGTCCGTACTATCCAATCCGTGTGTCACTGGAACGCACGCGCACTTCCGAATTCCTGTGACACACGGAAAGTTGTACGTCCCGACACAGGCTCTTTATTATATAGGATAATAGCTTAAGGGTCCCGGGCCCAAAAGAAGCCAGATTATCCTCCACCAGGGCCAGGGCCTTTTCAGTGATGGCTCCAACCTGGTGGAATGCTCTGTCCCATGAGACTAGGGCCCTGCAGGACCTGATCTCCTTCCGCAGGGCCTGTAAGACGGAGCTATTCCACCTGGCCTCCAATTTAGCCTGATTCGTCATTCCCTTTTCCCCTTCCCTTTTTCTTTGAAGAAACCTTTTCTGAGACCCCACATTTAGACCCTTCCCTGGTCTCCTTACTGGCCCTAGCAGGATTAACTTGGCCAGTTAGCCCTGGCGATTATTATGTTGTACTTTATGCTGTTTTTAAGCTGTTTTCTAAGTCGTTTTTAATCAATGTTTTATATTTGTTGTTAGCTGCCCTGAGCCAGGTTTTTAAATCGGGAAGGGCGGGGTATAAATGAAAAATTATTATTATTATTTATACACCTTGAATCTGAGGTGGTAGCTGATCGGCAGCCAGCGCAGATGTCATATGCTCGGAGTGTCTCACCGCTGCTAGTAATTGTGCTGCAGAATTACCAGGGACCTGCATTTGTCTCCGGAGGGGATGGGTTGGTGCCCGGATCTATCAGCAGCCAATCCTGAGTCCCGCCTCTTGTCATCCCCACCCAGGAACCATCATGATGAGTGGCTGCGGCATCCTGACCAATGGGAAGGGGACGCGGAGAGAGTACTGCGAGTTCAGCCTGGATGAGCTGCAGGTGAGCTGACGGGCCCCATCCCCAGTCCTTGTGGGGACTCCCTTCCACTCTCCCCAGAAATCCACCCTCTATCACAGGGGTAGGCAACCTAAGGCCTGTGGGCCAGATGCGGCCCAATTGCTTTCTCAATCTGTCCCACGGACGGTCCGGGAATCAGCGTGTTTTTACATGAGTAGAATGTGTCATTTTATTTAAAATGCATCTCTGGGTTATTTGTGGGGCCTGCCTGGTGTTTTTACATGAGTAGAATGTGTCATTTTATTTAAAATGCATCTCTGGGTTATTTGTGGGGCCTGCCTAGTGTTTTTACATGAGTAGAATGTGTCATTTTATTTAAAATGCATCTCTGGGTTATTTGTGGGGCCTGCCTGGTGTTTTTACATGAGTAGAATGTGTCCTTTTATATAAAATGCATCTCTGGGTTATTTGTGGGGCATAGGAATTCATTCATCCCCCCCAAAAAAACAACTATAGTCCGGCCCACCCCATGGTCTGAGGGATAGTGGACCGGCCCCCTGCTGAAAAAGGTTGCTGACCCCTGCTCTATCGCCTCTCTGTTTCTGCAGGAAGGAGACCACATTGGCTTGACCAGGAAATCTAACAACGCGCTTCACTTTTACATCAACGGCATCGACCAAGGTCGGTGTGCTCATGAGGTCTAGGAACTTTAAATGAAAGCTACGCTGGGCTTTTTAAGGATTAGGGCAATGTCGAGGCCAAGGGAGGCTGTTTTATAAGCTAGAAAGGAGGAGTGGGGCAGATTGAGGCCCCTGAGGTTTGGGTGCCTATGAACTGCTCACACAGGGGAATGGAGTTGTACTAGTTTGGTATTTCCAGTTTTTTTTTTAACAATCTGCAATTGCACCTAAAAGTAGTTGGAATACTTGCTAGGTGAGCAGAGTGTGAATTAACTTCATTTTGGGGTAGAGCTTTGAACAGTATCTAGTTCAGTGATAGCTAACCTTGACACTCCAGATGTTTTGGAACTACAATTCCCATCATCCCTAGCTAACAGGATCAGTGGTCAGGGATGATGGGAGTTGTAGTCCCAAAACATCTGGAGTGTCAAGGTTAGCCATCACTGATCTAGTTCATCTCCAATATCTCTTACATTTGCTTTAAATGCTTTAGACCAGGCATAGGCAATCTTGGCCCTCCAGATGTTTTGGGACTACAACTCCCACCATCTCTAGCTAACAGGACCAGTGGTCAGGGATGATGGGAATTGTAGTCTCAAAACACCTGGAAGGCCGAGGTTGAGGAAGCCTGCTTTAGACACTTTGAGCTTTTAAGGATAATAATTGCTGGGGGAGAGAAACAATTCATATCCCACTCTGTGTGTTTCTGTGCTGGTGTTTTCTTAGGCCCCATTCACACCATACGTTTAAACCACTTTGAATAGTCATGGCTTCTCCAAAGAATCCTGGGAGTTGTAGTTTGTTCTGGGTGCTGATAGCTGTGAGCAGACCCCCCTATCCCTTTCTCAGAACTACAATTCCCAGAGTGGTTTAGGTCGATCCCTCGTTCCCAGGGAACTGTGTGTGTTTATCTTGATATTTCCTGAGACTTCTGAAGTTCAGGATGGTAACACCCTGAGAGCTGGTTTTCGTTTTGCCAATGGCAATTTGGACAGACTTGAATTGAACTCTGAACTGAATGCGAATCAAGCGAGCTCATTTCGTAAAGGGTCGGACACAAGGGGCACTGGATCTTGCCCGACAAGTGCAGTCCCTGATCTGTGCAGCAACTCTGTGCCCCACGTGCCGCCACTTCCTCCTGCATGGTCCATAATAATAATAATAATAATAATAATAATAATAATAATAATATATTATTTATACCCCGCCCATCTGGCTGGGTTTCCCCAGCCGCTCTGGGCGGCTTCCAACAGAATATTAAAAACAATACAGTCGTACCCCGTGTTGCGTATGCTCCGTGTTGCACACTCCGCAAACCTGGAAGTGTAACACGGAGCGCAGACGCTTCTGCGCATGTCCGCGCGGTCTGTGGATGCGCAGAATTGCGAGATCGCGCACTCTCACGAGATCTCGCGCATGCGCAAAAGCACCATCCGGGTTGCGCACTATTCGGGGTGCGAACGGCACCCCGGAATGAATTGAGTGTGCAACCTGGGGTACCACTGTACAGCATCAAACATTGCAAACTTCCCTAAACAGGGCTGCCTTCAGATGCCTTCTAAAAGTCAGATAGTTGTTTATTTCCTTGACATCTGGTGAGAGGGTGTTCCACAGGGCGGGTGCCACCACCGAGAAGGCCCTCTGCCTGGTTCCCTGTAACTTGGCTTCTCGCAGGGAGGGAACCGCCAGAAGGCCCTTGAAGCTGGACCTCAGTGTCCGGGCTGGACAAGAGATCCATTCTCTCCCCGCTTCCTTGCAGGCGTGGCAACCACCCTCACCCCGCTCGTGGTCTATGGTGTGGTGGACCTCTACGGCATGGCTGTGAAGGTCACCATTGTGCACAACCACAACCACAGCGACCGCCTCCGGCGAAACAACGCAATCATGAGGGCCCTCTCGCCGGACGTCGGGCGGCGCGCCATCGATGCCGCGGGGAGCGAGCCGGAGCCGGAGCGACTCCTCTTCCACCCGAATTGCGGGCAGAAGGCCGCCATCATCAACGAGGGACGGACTGCCCTGCGCCCCCAGTACGTGCCATGAAGCCCTTCTTCCCGGGGGGACGGAGGGGTCTGGGCTCGCACCAAGACACACAGCTGGTCTTTCTAACGCAGTAACTGGCTCTCCAGGTTTGGCAGACGGGGGTCCCTTCCAGCCCTACCTCTAGCTGTTGTTTGACTACAACTCTCACCATAATACTATAATAATTTGTTATTTATGCCCCGCCCATCTGGCTGGGTTTCCCAGCTTCCAACAGGATATTAAAAACACAATAAGACATCAAACATTAAAAACTTCCCTAAACAGGCCTGCCTTCAGATGTCTCCTTAAAATCAGATAGTTGTTTGTTTCCTTGACATCGGAGGGGAGGGCGTTCCACAGGGCGGGCGCC
Organism: Darevskia mixta; assembly: GCA_034641385.1. Classification (NCBI taxonomy): domain Eukaryota; kingdom Metazoa; phylum Chordata; class Lepidosauria; order Squamata; family Lacertidae; genus Darevskia; species Darevskia mixta. The sequence goes on along the minus strand of JAWWNH010000159.1, from coordinate 34,865 downwards.
ACCACCGAGAAGGCCCTCTGCCTGGTTCCCTGTAAGCTCACTTCTCGCAGGGAGGGAACCGCCAGAAGGCCCTCGGAGCTGGACATCACTGTCCAGGCTGAACGATGGGGGTGGAGACGCTCCTTCAGGTCTACTGGGCCTTTGAGGCCGTTTAGGGCTTTAAAGGTCAGCACCAACACTTTGAATTGTGCTCGGAAACGTACTGGGAGCCAATGTAGTTCTCTCAGGACCGGTGTTATGTGGTCCCGGCGGCCGCTCCCAGTCACCAGTCTAGCTGCCGCATTCTGGATTAATTGCAGTTTCCGGGTCACCTTCAAAGGTCGCCCCACGTAGAGCGCATTGCAGTAGTCCAAGCGGGAGATAACTAGAGCATGCGCCACTCTGGTAAGACAGTCTGCGGGCAGGGAGGGTCTCATCCTGCCTACCAGATGGAGCTGGCAGACAGCCGCCCTGGACACAGAATTAACCTGCGCCTCCATGGACAGCGGTGAGTCCAAAATGACTCCCAGGCTGCGCACCTGGTCCTTCAGGGGCACAGTTACCTCATTCAGGACCAGGGAGTCCCCAACACCCGCCCGCCCCCTGTCCCCCCAAAACAGTACTTCTGTCTTGTCAGGATTCAACCTCAATCTGGCAGGACCAGCGGTCAGGGATGATGGGAGTTGTAGTCCAACAACAGCTAGGGACCCAAGTTGGAGAAACGCTGGTGGAGACAGTACTTGAAGCAGTATTCCGACCCCTGCATAAGGCGTGTTTGTAAGCAGGGCTCTTCCCCAGAGCCAGCTGATCGGACAAGCCCCTCTAACTGTGGCCGCCCTTTAACGGCGCTCTCATCCCTCTAGCGCCACGGACGATTTCAACCACGGTGTTGTCCTGAGCAACCGGCCGCTGCGCAACGGCGAGGTCTTCCAGGTGCGCATCGACAAGATGGTCGACAAGTGGGCCGGCTCCATCGAGATTGGCGTCACCACCCACAACCCCACTTACCTGCAGCTGCCGTCCACCATGACCAACCTGCGATCAGGTGAGAGGCCCTCTCGCCGCTGGGGCCTCCTAGTGGCCGTGGTGGGAACAGCACCTCTTCCAAATTCAGCGCTCTATTTTTTTCGTAGATTTATTTATTTGGGTTTTTCAAATTAAAATTTCACAATCACATATCAACATACGATATAGAAACAAGATTCCACAGAATCTCCAGGGCTTCCGTCCTCCCCTTTGTGGGTCCTATCGTTAGTCCTTTCCTCCTGCATATTTTATAATAATCCAAATCTTTTACATCTCCGTTATATCCAGAATTCACCAAGTGTTATTCCACTCCTACTAACGATTTTAACTGTTTACAATGATTTTTTTTCAGATAAATTATAACTTTCCCCCATTCCTTATTAACATTTTGGTCTTCCTGATTTCTGATTCTTCCGGTCATTTTTGCCATTTCGGCATAGTCCATGGACTTAATCTGCCGTTCTTCTCTGGTCGAGACTTTTTCTTCTTTCCATCTCTGGGCTAGTAGCAATCATGCAGTCGTGATCGCGTACATAAATAGTCTTTTCCGCTCCCTTGGGATTTCGGCTCCTAAAATTCCTGAAAGAAAGGCTTCGGGGGTTTTTAGACAAAGTTATTTTAAACATTTTTTTCAGTTCATAGAATCATAGAGTTGGAAGAGACCACAAGGGCCATCCAGTCCAACCCCCTGCCAAGCAGGAAACACCATCAGAGCATTCCTGACAGGTGGCTGTCAAGCCTCTGCTTAAAGACCTCCAAAGAAGGAGACTCCACCACACTCCTTGGCAGCCAATTCCACTGTCGAACAGCTCTTACTGTCAGGAAGTTCTTTCTAATGTTTAGGTGGAATCTTCTTTCTTGTAGTTTGAATCCATTGCTCCGTGTCCGCTTCTCTGGAGCAGCAGAAAACAACCTTTCTCCCTCCTCTATATGGCATCCCTTTATATATTTGAACATGGCTATCCTATCACCCCTTAACCTTATCTTCTCCAGGCTAAACATACCCAGCTCCCTAAGCCGTTCCTCCTAAGGCATCGTTTCCAGGCCTTGGACCATTTTGGTTGCCCTCCTCTGGACACGTTCCAGCCTGTCAGTATCCTTCTTGAACTGTGGTGCCCAGAATTGGACACAGTTCACTTCAGCTTTTCTTGGCTCATGTGTGTTGAGGGTGGGGCCCATTTCTCTTTCCCAACGCTTATTTTCCCCCCATCTCTGTTTCTCAAGGGGGAGATGGGGGGAATACGTCTTGCGTATTCAGGCTGAAGTGCTAACCGTCAACAGTTAAAAAGAGGCATCCGTTAACCATTGCGGAAGGACACATTCTTAATTTCCTGCACAGCCCTGGCGGAATAAAAATAAAATAAAATGTTTTCCGAAGGTGTTTTAAAAGTTAGCACAGAAGTCGCCTGCTGAATCTCTGGTGGCAGAAGGTTCCTCAGGACTGGGCCGATGACACTGAAGGCTCAGTTTCTCATTGTTGTCATCAAGCGGGCTTCACCGACCTCGGGGTAGGGCCAGCGATGCTCCCGCAGGTGATCTCAGTGGTCAAGCTGGGATAGAAAGGTTCTGGCAGTCTCCTGGACCTAAGATGTTCAGGGCTTTGCAAATCAATACAATTTATTTATTTAATTTAAATAAAAAAATTCCTTCCAGTAGCACCTTAGAGACCAACTAAGTTTTTTCTTGGTGTGAGCTTGCACACAAAAGCTCATACCAAGAAAAAACTTAGTTGGTCTCTAAGGTGCTACTGGAAGGAATTTTTTTATTTTGTTTCGACTACATGGCTACCTACCTGTAACTGGAATTATTTAATTTATTAAAACTTAATCCTGGCTCAGTAGTAGGAGGGCACCCAAAGCAGCCTTATGGCAACCCAGAAAAGCTTGATGGATCTGCATGGTCCCGTTTTTTTTCATTTTGCTAATCATGAGGGCTGGAAACCTGTTTGGTTTGGGGTAAAGGTAAAGGGACCCCTGACTGTTAGGTCCAGTCGCGGACGACTCTGGGGTTGCGGTGCTCATCTCGCTTTATTGGCCGAGGGAGCCGGCGTACAGCTTCCGGGTCATGTGGCCGCTTCTGACGAACCAGAGCAGCGCACGGAAACACCGTTTACCTTCCTGCCAGAGCGGTACCTATTGATCTACTTGCACTTTGACGTGCTTTCGAACTGCTAGGTGGGCAGGAGCAGGGACCGAGCAACGGGAGCTCACCCTGTCGCGGGGATTTGAACCGCCGACCTTCCAATCGACAAGCCCTAGGCTCTGTAGTTTAACCCACAGCGCCACCCGCGTCCCTTGGTTTGGGGACTTTCATGTAAATGAAATCCTGGGATTCTTTTTTTGTAATAAATTTTTATTCATTTTATAACAAATAAAATTACAGCAATATAAACATACACTAAAAGAAAAGAAAGTAATTTTAACACAAATATTTCTTAATTTCAGCTAATTTCCATAACATCTTGAGATGGCTTCCCTCGAACACTTCCTTCTATTTAACATACAAAAATGTCTTAATCCAACTATTATTATGTGAATTTACAAAACAAAGTTTACATTGTAAACTTTATAAAGAAATCCTGGGATTCTAAGTCTCCTTCCCCATCCTTTCTCACTTGTCCGTTCTCCTGTCTCCCTGCTAACCTCCCACAGGTACCTGGATGATGACCGGGAACGGGGTGATGCATAATGGAACGACCATCTTGGACGAATACGGCCACAACCTGGACCGCTTGAAGGTGAGTTTTTTTTTGGGGGGGGGGGATGACTACAATAATAATAGACAAGAAGTATTCAGAACCTGTGGGGTTTACTTCTACACATGATCTACGTTGTATTTGTGATGCTCTATTGCGTTGTCGTTAATTATCGTCTGCAAGCAGCTTTGCAGCATAGAAAGCAGCATAGAAATGTAGAAAATCAAATCAAACCATGCTAAGCCCCTTGCATTAGAGAAGGGAGATCACAGAAGCAGGTTATGACTGGTCTCCAGATTCAAACTCAGGAAAGGTTTTCTATCTGCAAGTCCAGTAAAGCTGAGGACATCTCTTACTGATTGAAAAGAGAAAAAATCAGGCTTATTATACTTTTCAGAATCTATCTTTTTCACATATAATAAACCTGATTTAAAATCATCTGTTATTTCTTAGGGGAAAGCGCGATACCAGCTTAAAGTTAGAACCGCCACTCAGAACAACTTTTTAACGCATGCTAAGGTCTCCTTTCTCAACCTTGGGTCCCTAAATGTTCATAGAGCATACCCTACGGATCCTCTAGTGCAGGCATAGGCAAACTCGGCCCTCCAGATGTGTTGGGACTACAACTCCCATCATCCCTAGCTAACAGGACCAGTGGTCAGGGATGATGGGAGTTGTAGTCCCAAAACATCTGCAGGGCCGAATTCGCCTGTGCCCGCTCTAGTCCAACTCCCTGCTGTGACCGACCAACTGAGCTATCCTTGTCGTTGGACTACAACTCCCATCGTTCACGGCCCGTGGTCAGGGATGATGGGAGTTGTAGTCCAGCAACCTCCGGAGACCCAAGCCTGAGAGAGGCTGTTCCATTAGGCCTCTCCAGATGTTTCGGTGAATGGAGACAGGTTCACGGGGGGAGAAGACTTTCAGTGGCTACTAGCAATGCTTCTAAATCGCACAGGACGAGAGAGTCGCTCTTACGCTCAGATCCTGCCGGCAGGTTTCCCCATGATGGGCATCTGGTTGGCCACTGTGAGAACAGGATCCTGTGGTGGGCATGCCAAGAAATAGGAAGATATTGGAGCATGGTTCATGAAGAACTGAAAAAAATACTTAAGATCAATATTAGCAAAAACCCAGAGGTGTATCTTTTAGGGATAATAAATGAGGAGATGCCAAAAGATCAGTGTACCTTTATGCTACATCTGCAGCAAGAATACTGCTAGCAAAATATTGGAAAGAGAAGCACATACCCTCCAGAGAGGAATGGCTCTGTAGGGTATGTGAATATCTAGAATTAGCCAAGCTAACGGATATAGTAAGACTTAATCCTAAAAGCCGAGTGAAAACTGAATGGGAGTGTCTGAATGAGTATTTTAAAAAGCAAGGAGGAATATCAATAATCTGGTTGAGTTTTGAATAAAAGGAATTCATGAAGATCTAAGAAATTGTAAAAGGGTTTATTGTGAAATATAAGGGAAGATATAAGGGGGGGGAAAGTAAATTAAAACAGACAGACAAAAAAGTTGGTTAAAATACTGTATGTCAGGTGGAAGTCAACACTTGGCGTATTTTTCTTTTTTCATTTTTTCTTTTGTGGAATGGTAGCAATGCAAGGCACACAATGAACAAGATGGTTGATGTATAGTTAAATTTTAATATCTGAACCCTTGCATTGTAAGACTGTTTATATGTACATATATGCATCATTTTCTTCTTTTTCCCTTTTTCTATGTTCTTATTCTTTTTTCTTTCTTTTTCTTCTTTTCTTTTCTTTTTTTATTGTTGTTATATTGTGCTTGTGAATTTGAATTTTGTTTTGAATTGGGATTTTTTGTTTTTGCTGTGCAATGGTTAAAGATGAATAAAGTTTATTTTTAAAAAGAGAGAGAGAGAGAGAACAGGATGCTGGACTACCGGTAGGTGGGCCGCTGGCCTGATCCAGCGGGAATCAAATTCTGGAAGTCTGTCCCCCCCCCCTCTTTTCTCCTGTCTGATTTTTCTTCCTCCTCCCTCAGGCAGGAGACACTGTGGGTGTCGTGCGCAAGGAAGATGGGACCCTGCACTTCTTCGTCAACGGGGTGGCGCAGGGCCCCGCCGCGTGGAACGTCCCGCCCAACATCTATGCCGTGGTGGACCTGTATGGGCAGGCAGCTCAGGCTACCATTGTGGATGACACAGGTAAATAGGGCCGGGGGTTTGCGGGAAACAGGATTGTGGGGGTGGTTGTTTGCGGCGGCTTCAGGCATCGTGGGGAAAGGGGTGCGAGAGTTCATCGAGAGTCTGATCCGTAGTTGGAGGAGTTGGTCTTCTTCTTCTTTGGTGATCACTTGTAGCCAAGTAAGAAAGTCGGCGGTTCGAATCCCCGCGACGGGGTGAGCTCCCGTTGCTCGGTCCCTGCTCCTGCCAACCTAGCAGTTCGAAAGCACGTCAAAGTGCAAGTAGATAAATAGGTACCACTCCGGCGGGAAGGTCAACGGCGTTTCCGTGCGCTGCTCTGGTTCACCAGAAGCGGCTTTGTCATGCTGGCCACATGACCCGGAAGCTGTACGCCGGATCCCTCGGCCAATAATGCGAGATGAGCACCGCAACCCCAGAGTCGGACACGACTGGACCTAATGGTCAGGGGTCCCTTTACCTTTAAATGAGTATTCTAAATCGTAAAACAGAAAATTGACCTCCTCCTGTCCTTCCTTCCCCAGATCTCCTTCCTCTCCCGGACGACCTCTCGGAAGGCAACAACCAGCTGTCTCCCAGCAGCCCGTCCTCGGTGGCCTCCGGGAGCGACCTGCGTTTCCACCACCTGCACGGCAACAACGCCGTCATCACCAACGGCGGCCGCACGGCACTGCGGCAGAATTGCCGGAGCGAGTTCAACGACGCCATCGTCATCTCCAACCGGTCAGTGGGCAGTCGGGGTACGGGCAGCGGCGCTCTTCTTCCCCTGCCGATCCCTAAACAACGCGCCTTCTTTCGGGGAATCTTGCTGCAGCCTGAAACCTAGAAGCACAGGAAACTGTTTGCACCCAGCAAATCTTTAAGAGATCCAAGTTTAAATAGCAGGATGGTCCTATTTCTGTACACGTCAAGAACGGCTTTGGCTCAGAACGAAACCTTTCTGTGTTCACGGCTGGTGGATGCGTTTGGCTGTAACACGAAACTGTGGTTTAATGTAATAGGGAAGAGCTCTTTTTTATTTTTTTATTTTTATTTTGACAAAGTAATAGAAATAAATAAATAAGAATAACAATGTGCACCTAAACCCCCAGGACCGTTCCATTGTAACTATCCAACTTCCCAAAATTTCTTTTTTTAAAAAAAACTTTTAAAATTCATTTTCACTTTTAGCTTTTATCATCCTCCATAAATTATAAACATTTTACAAATAGGATTCTCAGAAACTTCCCTCCGCCCCTCCATGGTTTCCCCAGATATTCTTTTCAAACTGCATCATATCATATTCTCCATATTTTCTTAAAACTCATTTTTTTTGCCATATTCTCTTTCTGTGTTCACGGCTGGTGGATGCATTTGGCTGTAACACTAAACTGTGGCTTAATGTTACGGGAAAGAGTTCTTTTTTATATATAATTTTATTTTTTATTTTGACAAAGTAAAATAATAATAATAATATTAATAATAATAATAATAATAATAATAATAATAATAATAATGTGCACCCCACACACCCCGAGACCATTCCGTTGTAACTATCCAACCTTCCAGAACTTCAACACCTCTTGCGGTGGTTTGATCCCTTACAAATTCCGCAAACACCCTCCATATCTCCTCAAAATCATTTCTCCTGCGTATTCCCCGCCTTACCTTAACGGCACATTTTAATTTATCATGAATAGCTATATCCCACACCTCTTTATGCCATTATTCCCTTTTATATTCCGCTTGCCCCTTCCACTTCCTAGCTATAAGAAGTCGTGCAGCCGTCAATAAATTTGTGAGCAAGTCCTTCCTAGCCTGCGAACCTTCCACCCCATCATATATCGATAACCTCTGGACTTTCGGTCAGCTTTATCCCAGTGATTTCTGTTATCTCCTTAAACCTGTTGTCTCCTTTCCTCCCACTTTTAATTGATCTTGTTGATCCTCCATTTCTACTAATGCTTTATAAATTTCACTGGTTTTCCCTTTTATAACTATATTTTCTTCTTCATCTCCTCTTTTGTACAAGTGACAAAGTATTTCAAGTTCAATTTTTTTTCATAATCATTTTTGTATATTCTTTCCAGTTCTTGTTTTCCCTTAACCACTTCCTTGCCCATTGCTCCAGTTGCATACAGTTAAACCAAGTTATTTTACTTCCTGCCAGAGCTTCTCCGGAAAGAGTTCTTATGGGGGGACCCTCCTTTTTTTCCACTGCAGGCCCCTCCGAGACGGGGAGCTCTTTGAGATCGTCATTCAGAAGATGGTGGATCGCTGGTCTGGCTCCATCGAAGCAGGTGAGGAATACGGGGCGGTTGAAAAGGAGCAGAATAGCCTCTCTTTCTTCCCTCGGAGGGGCGGCGACTTCTTTAACCCCCCCTTCTCTCTTCCCCACCTTCCCAGGGGTCACGGCCATCCGCCCAGAGGACCTGGAGTTTCCCAACACAATGACCGATATCGATTACGACACGTGGATGCTGAGGTGAATAGTAATTATTATTATGTATTTTGTTTATGTCCCACCTTTTCCCAGAAGGAGCTCAAGGCAGTGTACGTAGTTCCCCCCTTTTTTTATCCTCACAACAGCCCTGAGAGGTAGGCTAGGCTGAGAGTGAGTGTCCAGCCCAAAGTCACGCAGCTTCATGGCTGAGTAGGGGTTCAAACCCCGGTGTCCCAGGTCCCTGCCTGGCGCTCCGGCCCAGTGTTTCTCAAAGTCAGGGTTCCAGCTGCTGTTGGTCTACAACTCCCATCATCCCTGACCATTGGCCCTGCTTAGCTAGGGGATGATGGGATTTGTAGTCCCAACAACAGCAGGAGACCCGAGTTTGAGAAACCATGGCTCTAACCACTACACCACACTGCCAGGGGCAGCAGGGAGAACTGGCAGCGAGAGAAACTCGTTTGCCGGGCAAGAGGCATCAAGAAATGATTGCAGGCTGAGAAACAGCTGTGTGGCCCAGTCCTTCCCCTCTAGAATGCTTAACCCGTACTTTTGAATCTTATTTTTATTTGGGGACGCGGGTGGTGCTGTGGTCTAAACCACAGAGCCTAGGGCTTGCCGATCAGAAGGTCGGCGGTTTGAATCCCTGTGACGGGGTGAGCTCCCGTTGCTCGGTCCCAGCTCCTGCCAACCTAGCAGTTCAAAAGCACATCAAGTGCCAGTAGATAAATGGGTACCACTCCGGCAAGAAGGTAAACGGCGTTTCCGTGCGCTGCTCTGGTTCGCCAGAAGCGGCTTAGTCATGCTGGCCACATGACCCAGAAGCTGTCTGCGGACAAACGCCGGCTCCCGCAGCCTATAGAGCGAGATGAGCGCTGCAACCCCAGAGTCGTCCGCGACTGGACCTAATGGTCAGGGGTACCTTTACCTTTTAAGGTAGCAGAATTGTTCTTTTCTTCATTCTCAATTCGCTTTTTTCTTTCTCACTCTTTCTTCCTATAAATGAAATTTTCATAATGAAATATTATTAATAATAAGAATAATAAGAATAATAAGAATAATAATAATAATACACTAGTGCCTGGGATGGGAGTGCTGGAGCTGGGAAGGGGGCATCACATAGACTCATCTTCCCTTCCTCCCTTCCTCCCTCCCAGCGGCACAGCCATCATGCAGGATGGGAACACCATGCGCAACAATTACGGCTGTGACCTGGACTCCCTGACCACCGGGTCGCGCATTGGCATGATGCGCACGGCCAAGGGCGACCTGCACTACTTCATCAACGGCGTCGACCAGGGGGTGGCGTGCTCAGGGCTGCCGCCAGGGAAGGGTAAGGGAACCGAGGAGCTGGGAGGGAGGGAGGGAGGGAGGGCGAGACGCCTGCTTGTCCCGGGTTCAGATCCCGCCAACGGCATCTCCAGGCAAGGCTGGGAGAGGCCCCCGAAACTTTGGTGCATCCCTGCCAGTCAGGGTAGACAAGGCCGAGCTCAGTCTGCTCAAGGCAGGTCCCAGCGTTGTGCAGGCAACATCCCTGCCAGCGCTGGCTGTGATGGTAAGTTCTTGCAAGGCAAGAGAGGAAGGCCCGGGAAGAGGTACCAAAAACATCCAAGTTACAAGAAAGGAGATGTGGACGAAACATCAGGAAGAACTTTTTGGCAGGAAGAGCTGTTTGTGCTGGTCCCGTAGGTTACCCGAGAGGCGAGGTCCAAGTCCGGTCCGTGGTCAAAGGTTCAACGTAGTGACAGTCTGTAGTAGCTGAAGCTGGGTGCAGGGCAGGGAGTCAGGCGAAGTCAGGAACAGGTATGCAGGCAGGAAACCAGGGCGGGTCAGGCAGGAAAGCAAGACAGGTCTCTGGCAGGAACTAGCAACCAACAATGTTGCTCCCGCAACTTGAGTCTGGGTCTGGCCGGCCTTTATCTGCCCCGAGGCATAGGGCGGCCCCAATCCTCTGGGGACTCGCCTCTCCTTCTGGCCTGGAGGCGAGCACTCCTCCTGCGGGAACTCAGTTCCCTTCGCCTCTCTGCCCTTCGCCTCTGCAGCTCAGGAGAGGCTGGTGGGTTACCGGACCCAGAGGCAACCTCAGCTTCCCCTGACAGGGCTGGGAGTGGAGCACCTGCAGGCAATGGGTCCTCCATCCCATCAGGAGCCAGAGCAGACTCAGCCGATGCCTGCACCTGAGGATCCAGCACAGGTGAGGACCCTTCAGACTCAGGCCCCAGCCCCGGCTCAGCTGGTTCTGAAGGCGGGGAATCCTGTGCAGGCTGGGATCCCTCCGGTTCAGCATCTGAGTCCGAATCCCAGGCCATCACACTGTTAGACAGTGGAACGGACTCCCTCCTTCCTTGAAGGTTTTTAAACAGAAGTTGGATGGCCGTCTGTCATGGATGCTTTAGCTGAGATTCCTGCATCGCAGGGGGTTGGACTGGATGACCCTCGGGGTCCCTTCCAACTCTAGTATTCCATGATTCTATAAGTCTAGCTAGGCAGCTGGGACTGGCCAAAAGTCCCTGGATATTCCAGCATCTGCCACCCTCCAGATGTTTTGGACGACAGCTCCTGTGAGACCCAGGCAGCTGGTGGGTGGAATATTCTAAGCCAGGGCACCCAGGGAGGCTGACAGATCTTGGGACCTACCAGTGGGTCTTTGTGTGCATAATTAGGAACCTCTGTGACACGTTGGTGCTGGCTGCCATGGATTGATGAAATGAGGAGCGCTCTGTGGCTGGACTCGGAAGTTGACCTTCCGTTAGCTCCTTCTCCTGGGGATGCTTTTTGATGAAATCGCATCTGCAAGTCAGGGTTGGTGGTGGAAGGAGGAGTCGAGACTGAGATGGCTCTTGCGTGCTTGTTTATGGAGTGGGGTTCTGGAACGGTTCAGAAAGGGGTGTGCTTCTGGCTTAGAGATGTCATTCAATGCTACTCAATATTGATCCAGAGTAGATTCCAATGTATTAGTTAGCAGAGTGAAAACTTAAAACACGTTGCAGGATCCTCCCCCCCAAATAGACCAGAGGCAATGCATATTTCATCCAGCAGAGCTTTACTGCTCCTGAAGGCAGATGAGCATAATGTTCACACATCCAATACATTCAGGATTGGCACTGTCCATAATCCAGTTGCAGCAGACTTAACTTAAACTTACAATAACTTATAATACAGTGATCCCTCGACTTACGAATGCCCCGACTTCCGTATTTTTTGACTTACGAGGGATCAAAGCGGCCGCCGCTTCCGAATTTTTTCGACTTCCAATCGGAAGCCGCAGCCGCTTTAGATAGGGCTTTTTCGACTACCGGAGATTTTTTCGAGGTACGAATGCGTTCTGCAGCGCATTCCTATGGGGACTTGACTTACGATTTTTTCGAGTTACGACGCTCTCGTCGGAACGGATTACATTCGTAAGTCGAGGGTCCACTGTAAGTCTAAACCTTAACACTAAGCATATGATGGACAGAACACCACACCAGAAGGAAGAGTGATAAAAAGAGAAAGTGAAACCCAGGCTCCTTCTGGCCCGACTATTCTAGTCAGCATGACCTTGGCAAAAGAGATAGCAGAACCAGTTTAAGCCAGCTGTACTCAGCTTCTCGGAAGCAATAACCCAAACATCAGGAACCTTCTGCTTGTTTCTTTCACACAGAAAAGCTTCCAGAACCCTCTTGAATTAAGTAGAATAGGAAAGATCTCTACACATCAGATCAATACTTTCGTCACTAAGAAATGCAAACTGACAAGAGAACCATAGAGTTGGAAGGGACCCCGAGAGTCATCTAGTCCAACCCGTTGTAGTGCAGAAATCTCAACTAAGCATCCATGACAGACAGCCTTCTCTCCAGGCTAAAAACGCCCAACTCCCTCCACCGTTCCTCATCTGGCTTGGCTTCCAGACCCTTGGTCATCTTTTGTGCTAAACCAGCCTTTCTCTCCCTTCTGCCTTTACCCCCGCCAAAAAAAAACCCCACCCTGTCCGCTGCAGAGGTCTACGCCGTGGTTGATCTGTACGGCCAGTGCGTCCAGGTGTCGATCACCAGTGCCACGGGGCCCATGGACAACAGCCTGTCCACCAGCAACATCACCGAGAAGTCGTTCCCCATCCATTCGCCAGGTGAGAACCGTTTCTCAGGTGAGAGCACCTGCTTCCATCCTCGGCAGCATCTCCAGGCAAAACTGGGAACGCTCCCTGCCTGGATCCCTGCAGAGCGCTGCTGGTGGACTCCGTACAGGACCACTAACTATAACTATTTTACTATTTGTACCCTGCCCATCTGACTAGGTTGTCCCAGCCACTCTGGGCCGCTTCCAACGGAATTAAAAGCTTGTTAAAATATCAAACGGATGGTATTTAACACCCACCAGATTGGCAAAGGGACCCAGGTGGTGCTGTGGGTTAAACCACAAAGCCTAGGGCTTGCTGATCAGAAGGTCGGCGGTTCGAATCCCCGCGACGGGGTGAGCTCCCGTTGCTCAGTCCCAGCTCCTGCCAACCTAGCAGTTCGAAAGCACGTCAAAGTGCAAGTAGATCAATAGGTACCACTCCGGCGGGAAGGTAAACGGCGTTTCCGTGCGCTGCTCTGGTTCGCCAGAAGCGGCTTAGTCCTGCTGGCCACATGACCCGGAAGCTGTACGCCGGCTCCCTCGGCCAATAAAGCGAGATGAGCGCCGCAACCCCAGAGTCGGTTACGACTGGACCTAATGGTCAGGGGTCCCTTTACCTTTTTAGATTGGCAAAAATGTATTTTAAAATGTCTAAAAAAGAAAAAGGTATATGTTGGAAGTGTAATGAAAATAAGGGATCTTTTTTTCACATGTGGTGGGCCTGTAAAACAATTAAGGAATATTGGGAAACTCTATATAATGAATTTAAAAAGATATTTTAAAAAAACTTCCCCCGAAACACCTGAGATTTTCCTCTTGGGGATGGTAACAGCAGAGGCCCCAAGAAAACAAAAGAGTTTATTACTATACGCAAAGGTGGAGAACAAGTGTAGTATCCACTAAGGAAGAATGCAGTGTAAAATGTTCAAATATGCTGAACTGGCTGGTCTGACGAACAGGATAAGAGAAAACGGAAGATAAGGAATATGAGGAGGAATGGATAAATGTTTACTGAATATTTTAATAAACCCAGTATGGACAAATACGCAGCTTATCGGGTCTCGAGTGAATCCAGCAGAGTTGAAATAGATTTAATAGATAACAAATTGGATGATTAAAAAGATGTGGATTACGCAGAGTAGTAGAAAAGCAAAAGGAACCAGGAAAAGTGTGGAAGGGAAGCCATATGGTATATGCATACATGCTGTATTTGGTATGAGGTTGGAAGGGGAGGGGGGTTAAATATGTTCTCTGTTCCTGTTTTTGAAAATACAAATGGAAAAAAAAACACACCAAACATTAAAAACTTCCCTAAACAGGGCTGCTTTCAGATGTATTCTAAAAGGTTGTTTATTTCCAGTCACATGAGCGGGGTACAAATTTAAAAAATAATAATAATTCTTACTTAGTTTAATTAGTACCACAAAATGAATGAACTTGATCCAGTGAAGTCAGCTTTTCAAAGTCTGATAAGTCATTTAAACCTCCAATGCCCCCTTCATTAATAATAATAATAATAATAATAATAATAATAATAATAATAATAATAATAATAATTTATTTATACCCCACCCATCTGGCTGGGTTTCCCCAGCCACTCTGGGTGGCTTTCAACCAAATATTAAAAACAATACAGCATCAAATATTAAAAACTTCCCTAAACAGGGCCGCCTTCAGTTGTCTTTTAAAAGTAAAATAGTTGCTTATTGCCTTGACATCTGATGGGAGGGCGTTCCCACAGGGTGGGTGCCACCACCGAGAAGGCCCTCTGCCTGGTTCCCTGTAACCTCACTTCTCGCAGGGAGGGAACCGCCAGAAGGCCCTCGGAGCTGGACCTCCGTGTCTGGGCTGGACGATGGGGGTGGAGACGCTCCTTCAGGTATACTGGACCTTTGAGGCCGTTTAGGGCTTTCAAGGTCAGCACCAACACTTTGAATTGTGCTTGGAAATATATGGTCCCAGTCCCCAGTCTAGCTTCCGCTTTCTGGATTAGTTGTAGTTTCTGACTCACCTTCAAAGGTAGCCCCACATAGAGCACACTGCAGTAGTCTAAGCTGGAGATAACATCCTCTTTCCTGCCACCACCGCAAGCCGGCTTGGAATCTGTCCCATCCTTTGTGCCTGCTCATCTTGTTGCGGCCATGCTTTGGGCAAAAAAGCAGCCCCCTAACCCTTCTCCACCCCCAGCGTAGTTGTGTGCTCATCCCCTGCCGTGCCCATCCTTTCCTTTTCACCCCCTCCAGTCCCCGGCGTCGCCCACCGTTTCCACAGTAGCTGCGGCAAGAACGTGGCCTTCCAGGACGACGGCTGCCGGGCCGTGCGGGTGGCTGGCTATTGCCACGGCATCGTCTTCAGCATGAAGGAACTGAAGACGGATGAGATCTTTGAGGTGAGGACCGCGTGCGCGAGGAAACACTTGTGTGTGTGGAGGAGGAAAGAGCTGGGCAAATTCAGCAGCAGCATTCCTCTTTCCTCGTCTTTGTCCATTTCGAAACGAAGGCGCACTTTCCCATAGAAAGTAACACAAAACGGATTACTCCGTTCCAGACTTTTAAAAACAACCCCTAAAATAGCCATTTAACATGAATTTTACTATCTAACGATCCATAAAATGAAAGCAATAATCAATGTACTGCATTCACACAATCAATCCGTCAGGAGCTGAACTGGGTTCCGCACAGTCACAAAAACAAAACAAAAAGAGCTGCAAAAATGCAAAATACTGTATATTCCTGCGTATAAGACTACTTTTTAACCCAGGACCGGGTCGTATTTCTTATACGGCGAGTATATCCCAAACTCTATGTTTTAACTGGAAAAGTTGGGAGTCGTCTTATACACCCAGTCGTCTTATACGCCGGAATATACGGTAAATAGCAAAAACAGACAGACTTCAGCGTAACACTTAAATCGGAAGCATAACACTGAAAACGGAGCATGTTTGGCTTCCGAAAAAAGTTCACAAACCGGAACACTTCCAGGTTTACAGTGTTTTGGTTCCAAGTTGTTTTGAGTACCAAGGCGTTTGAGAACCAAGGGACCACTATAAATGCCCTGATGAGCTCTCCCCTCCTGCCTGCTCCCTCCCCCCTCTAGGTGAAGATTGACGAGCTGGACGAGAAGTGGGCGGGCTCTGTCCATGTGGGCTTGACCACCCTGCTGCCCTTGGACGCTCCTTACACGGTGGCGGGGCTGCCGTCGTCCCTCCTGGACCTCCGCTCCAAGGTGACCTGGCTGGTGACAGGCTCCGAGGTGCGTCGCAACGGCATCCTCCAGAAGCAGAACTACGGGTGCTCTCTGGAGCGCCTTGGGGTGAGTGCAGAGCTTTTGTTTTTCTGGGTGTGGGGGACAGGGAGAAAGGCCTGGTGGAAGATTAAGGGAGAAGATGTATTGCTTCGTTATTATCCTTCCTTGCTCATGTGAGTGAATTCAGCAGAGTGCCACCCTTTGCAGCTTTGATGATGATGATGATAATAATAAATAATTTTTTACTTCTATCCCGCCCATCTGGTTGGGCTTCCCCAGCCACTCTGGGCGGCTTACAGGAAAAAATTTATAAAAACAAGAAAACACCAAGCATTAAAAGCTTCCCGAAACAGGCCTGCCTTCAGATGTCTTCTAGAAGTTGGGTAGTTCTTTATCTCCATGACATCTGAAGGGCGGGTGCCACTACCGAGAAGGCCCTCTGCCTGGTTCCCTGTAACTTTGCCTTTTGCAGTGAGGGAGCAAGCAGAAGACCCTCAGAGGAGGACTTCAGTGTCCGAGCTGAGTAATGGGGGTGGAGACGCTCCTTCACAGTGAGGTGGATTTAACCTTCTAGAAGCAATAATCCAGGATGCTTTAAGGCAGAGTGGATTTTCACTTATATCACCGGAATCAGACTCTTTAATGGGATAATTTCCCCTAAAATTCTTACAACATCACCCCTTTTCGCCTCCTTAAAAATAACAATTGCACATACATTCTTTTGTGAATATGTAAAAGTGGTATTTACTTACATAACCTAGGCCTTGAAACAGCAGTTATAACAGCAAACGGAAGGCAGGTTTATATCTATCGAAGTCTCAAAAGTACAAAATGGTGTCTGAGCTGCAGAGCTCAGACTTGGATGTGTGGTCAGCTGGGAGGCATGATGGAGAGAGAGAGAGAGAGAGAGAGAGAGAGAGAGAGAGAGAGAGAGAGAGATGCCTAGGCAGGAAGGAAGTACAGTGCTACCTCAGTTTTTGAAAGCCGAAAACCCGGAAGTAAATGCTTCCTCTGCGTTTTTTCCAATATTCTCCATTGACTTTGCCAACTGCCCTTTGTGCCTCAGTCATCGAACGTTTTGGCAGTCGAACAGTGTTCCAGAACGGATTGCGTTCGACGACCGAGGTACCACTGTGTAGAGTGTTACATAAGGTTACCAGATTTTTTTCAGCGAGTCTGGGGACACTTTTCAACTTCAATGGATTTTTGTATGGGGACTAACTTGTAAATCCGGGGACTGTCCCCGGGAAACGGGGACATCTGGTAACCTTAGTGTTACAGCTTCCTGCCAAGACAGAGAAAGGAAGCGATCCCACAGAGTTTTCTTAAGCAAATTTTACAGAAAAGCTCTTTGAGCCTCGGCCCCTTCACACGCCTATCTGGCAAAGCACGAATTGTTGGTTTGACGGCAGTTTTGCCCCACACTCTGGGGTCCTCTCATCCCTGCTACCTTTGGAATAAGCAGAGAGGAGAGGCCAGGAGGACTTTGCGGTTGGGTTGGGTTGGTTGGGGGCGCATAATTGAATCCAGGTTGAATCCTGACAAGACAGAAGTACTGTTTTTGGGGGACAGGGGGCGGGTGGGTGTGGGGGACTCCCTGGTCCTGAATGGGGCAACTGTGCCCCCAAAGGACCAGGTGCGCAGCCTGGGAGTCATTTTGGACTCACAGCTGTCCATGGAGGCACAGGTTAATTCTGTGTCCAGGGCGGCTGTCTACCAGCTCCATCTGGTACGCAGGATGAGACCCTCCCTGCCCGCAGACTGTCTTGCCAGAGTGGTGCATGCTCTAGTTATCTCCCGCTTGGACTACTGCAATGCGCTCTACGTGGGGCTACCTTTGAAGGTGACCTGGAAACTGCAATTAATCCAGAATGCGGCAGCCAGACTGGGGACTGGGAGCGGCAGCCGAGACCACATAACACCGGTCCTGAGAGACCTACATTGGCTCCCAGTACGTTTCCGAGCACTATTCAAAGTGTTGGTGCTGACCTTGAAAGCCCTAAACAGCCTTGGTCCTGTATACCTGAAGGATCATCTCCACCCCCATCGTTCAGCCCGGACACTGAGGTCCAGCTCCGAGGGCCTTCTGGCGGTTCCCTCACTACGAGAAGCAAAGCTACAGGGAACCAGGCAGAGGGCCTTCTCGGTGGTGGCACCCGCCCTGTGGAACGCCCTCCCTTCAGATGTCAAAGAGAACAACAACTACCAGACCTTTAGAAGACATCTGAAGGCAGCCCTGTTTAGGGAAGTTTTTAACCTGTGATATTTTAATGTATTTTAATATCTGTTGGAGGCCGCCCAGAGTGGCTGGGGGGACCCAGCCAGATGGGCGGCGTACAAATAATAAATTATTATTATTATTATTATTATAAAGGGAAAGCAGTCCTCACGTACCATGGCTTGTTCTGCTTTTGATGCTACAACTCCTGGTAGGGTTTCAAGCAGCCTTAGCCAACCAGGCACCCTCTGTGTATTGGGGGCCTTGAATCCCAACAGTGACCCTTTCCCTTCCGGGCAGGTGGGGAGTCGCGTGGGGGTGAAGCGCTGCACCGATGACACCATGCACATCCTCGTCGACGGAGAGGACATGGGGCCGGCGGCGGCTGGAGTGGCCAAGGTAAAGAGCTGGGCGCAGGTTGAACGTGGCCCCCGCTCCCTCGGTTATTCCCCGATGTTTCGGTAACTGTGCGCCACGTACTTTTGTGTCCCACGACCTTCCTATGGCACTAGGATTATTATCCCTGCTGGTGCCAAAATAGGCTTCTGAGTGGCTTGCTAGTATAAGGATAAACCTACTTTTGCGCATGGCTTTTCTTTCAAAGTAAGTCGGGCCGACCTGTCGAGAGGCCGGTTTCCAATCCGGTCTCCGTCATCGTGAGCTGACAAGAGCCTCCTTGTGAACGGGACTCGCTGCCTCACCACCCTCGTTGCCCAAAGTGCCGTCGACAATATATCCACAGTGGCGTCATAAAAAATATTCGGTAACATAGGTAAAGGGTAAAGGGACCCCTGACAATTAAGTCCAGTCGCAGACGACTCTGGGGTTGCGGCGCTCATCTCGCTTTACTGGCCGAGGGAGCCTGCGCACAGCTTCCGGGTCATGTGGCCAGCAGGACTAAGCCGCTTCTGGCGAACCAGAGCAGCACACGGAAACGCCGTTTACCTTCCCGCCGGAGTGGTACCTATTGATCTACTTGCACTTTGACGTGCTTTCGAACTGCTAGGTTGGCAGGAGCAGGGACCGAGCAACGGGAGCTCACCCCGGATTCGAACCGCCGACCTTCCGATCAGCAAGCCCTAGGCTCTGTGGTTTAACCCACAGCGCCACCTGCGTCCCCTATTCGGTAACATAGATGAGCGCTATGCTTTTATTTTAAAAAAGGTTTTTTTATTCATTTTCACTTTTACCGTTTGACATCACACATGAATCATAATCATTTTATAAATAGGATTCTCAGAATCCCCAAACTTCCCTCCACTCCTCCATGGTTGCCCCAGATATTCTTTTCAAACTGCATCATATCATATTCTCCATGTTTTTTAAAAACTCGATTTTTATCCTAGTTCTCACTTCACTGCAAGTGTTTTTAAAATCCTGCCAATGTTTTCAATTGTTTACAGTGTTCTTTCAAGTAACTTAAATCCCCCCCCCCATTCTTTATTAAAATTATTGTCCTCTTGCTCTCTGATTTTCCTGGTCATTTTCGCCAATTTGGCGGTCTATCATCCATAGGTTGGGCTCCATCCATCAGGTCTCTTAGGTTTTCCCATCTCCCTCTTCCTTCACCTCCTTCCCTGCAACCCATAAAAACATAGGAGACCCACTAGACTCAGGCCATCAACGTTACTGAATATTTTTTATGACTCCACCGTATTGTGAACTCCCATGAAAGAGACTGCCTCTCTTCCTTCAAATAATATGATTCATATTTCTATATAATAACGTATGGAAATGTAGCTGATTAGTCACTGTATCAGATTATTGTATTTTTTTTGAAATTTCTTTCTCCCTCTTTTTTCTTCCTTCACTTTTTCTTTCATCAACTGAAATTAATTTAATAAAGTCTTAAGATATATATATATATATATATATATATATATATACACACACACACACACACACACACACACACACACACACACATACATACATACAGTGGTACCTCTGGTTGTGAACGGGATCCGTATCCTGAAGCACCGCATCTGCGCATGTGCGCAGTGTGATTCGGCGCTTCTGCGCATGCGTGTGGTGTCATTTTGCGAGTCTGCGCATGCGCGAACCGCCGAACCCGGAAGTAACCCGTTCCGGTTACGCAGCGTTCGTATCTAGAGGTATGACTGTATATACAGTATTTTTAAAATGGGTGGAATTTAGAGAGGAGAGGCTTGGAGGAGCCCCTTGATTCCTGCACCCTCAACCCTCCTGTCCCTTCACCGCAGAACGTCTACGTCGTGCTCGATCTCTATGGGAGAGTCACGTCCGTCTCCATCGTCAGCTCCACCATGCTGGAAGAGGTAGACGGCACCAAGCCCCCCTCCGTCACCTCGGAGCCCTACAGCGAAGAGGAAGAGGAGGAGGAAGCAGCCACCCCCGTGAGTGCTTGCAATGAGCAAATTGCAATTTTACAGAGATATATCAAACATAAATCATAAAAACAGGACCCATAAGGAATCCCCTGGACTTCCCTTTCTGGGTCCTGTTATTTATCATTTCCTTCTGCGTCTTTTATGATAGCCCAAATCTGTTACATCTCCATCGCGTCCAGAATTCACCCTTAAACTACAAGCGATATTCCAATCCTACTAACGATTTTAACTGTTTACAATGGGCTTTAAGATATAAATTTCCCCCATTATTATAAAATTTTGGTCTTCCTGATTTCTGACTCTTCCGGTCGTTTTAGCCCGGCGTGTGTGTCTTAGCCCAGCCCTACGTGGGATTGACCGATAATAAAAGAAATCACAATAACAGAAGCCGGGACTTTCTCCAGGCGCCTCTGCCACCGAACTGCGCCCCTTCCCCTGTGCCTCTAGCCGGCTCTTCCCGTCTGCCTGACTCCGCATCTCTCTCTCCCTCTCTCCCAGTGCGAGAACGAAGCGCCGGCGGCCACGTCCTCCATGGAGTTCCTCGAGAACCACGGCAAGAACATCCTTCTCTCCAACAACAACCTGACGGCCACGCGCGTCTCCAGCTACAACCAGGGCATCGTGGTCGTGGCCCAGCCTCTGCCCCCGCAGCAGCTCTTCCAGGTGGGTTCGAGGAGGAGGAGGGCAGATGTTTGGGGCCACCGAAACCTCTGGAGGGCATGGGGCCGTTGCAGGATAACAAATAATTGGCAAATTCGGAGGTCGAAAAAATTCGTAAGCGCGCGGCCACTTTCTTCGCTCGTAACTCAAAAAATACGGGTCATTCGTAAGTCGAGGGACCACTGTAAATAAAATAAGAAGTGTCACACCAGTGTTAAGACTGTGGCACGTGCATCACGGGGGGGGGGGGTTTCTCGCATGCTGTCTCTACCCCTGCCCCGTGGCAAAACCTCTCAGCTCACATCCTTCCCTCTCTGTCCTCAGTTCCAGATAGACTCCCTGAATCAGCAATGGACGTCTTCGCTCTCCCTGGGCGTCATTGGCAGCTCCCCTGAGCGGCTCAATTTCCCCGCCACGGCCTGCTCCCTAAAGCGCTCCACCTGGTTGCTGCAACGCGATTCGGTCTTCCACAACTCCCTCAAGGTGAGGGGAGGGAGGGAGGCGGTGGGCCGGGCTCCTTTCAAATGCATTCGGTGCCCCCCCCCCAATATTTATTTATTGTGTTGACATTGATTTAGAACATGGGTAGGCAAACTAAGGCCCAATCGCCTTCTCAATCCGGCCCGCGGACGGTCCGGGAATCAGCGTGTTTTTACATGAGTAGAATGTGTCCTTTTATTTAAAACGCATCTCTGGGTTATTTGTGGGGCCTACCTGGTGTTTTTACATGAGTAGAAAGTGTGCTTTTATTTAAAATGCATCTCTGGGTTATTTGTGGGGCATAGGAATTCGTTCATATTCCCCCCCCCCCAATATATAGTCCGGCTCCCCACAAGGTCTGAGGGACAGTGGACCGGCCCCCTGCTGAAAAAGTTTGCTGACCCCTGCTCTATATAGCTCCATCCTTCTTTTAGACATGGTGATATGTCATCAGTATACAGTGGTACCTCAGGTTACAGACGCTTCAGGTTACAGACTCCGCTACCCCAGAAATAGTACCTTTGGTTAATAATAATAATAATTAATAAATAATAAAATTTATTTATACCCCGCCCTTCCCGGTCCAAAAACCAGGCTCAGGGCGGCTAACAACAAATACAAAACAATGATTAAAAACAGCATAAAAAACAAACATCAGTGGGATCACTAGGGCTAACTGGCCAAGTTAGTCTTGCTAGGCCAGTAGGGAGACGAGGGAAGAATTTTAATGTGGGGACCCAGAAGGGTTTCTTCAGAAAAAAGGGAAGGGGGAAAAGGAATAGGGGGTCAGGCTAGATTGAAGGCCAGGCGGAATAGCTCTGTCTTACAGGCCCTGCGGAAGGAGGTCAGGTCCCGCAGAACTTTACCTCAGGATGAGAACAGAAATCGTGCTCCGGCGGCACTGCAGCAGCGGGAGGCCCCATTAGCTAAAGTGGTACCTCAGGTTAAGAACAGTTTCAGGTTAAGAACGGACCTCCAGAACAAATTACCGTATTTTTCGCTCTATAAGGCGCCCCCGACCATAGGACGCACCTAGTTTTTAGAGGCGAAAAGCCCATTTTTTTAGGACCAGCTCAATTTCTGCAGCTTCTTTTGCAAAGGAGAAAAGCCCCATTTTTTGAGGATCAGCATAAATTTCTGCAGCTTCTTTTGCAAAGGAGAAAAGCCCATTTTTGAGGATCTGCTCAAAGTTGTTGAGCTTACTTTGCAAAGGGAAAAAACCCTGTTTTATGGGGTTTAACTCACAGTTCTGCAGCTTCAGGAAGCCATTTCTACAGTTTCCAAACAGATAATCTAATCAGATAATCTAATCAGCCAGTCACATGTCGCTGGGGAAACAGCCTCCCTCTGCAAGGGGGCTGGAATCTCTCTCCCTTATCTCTCTTCCCGATCGTTTGCTGAGCAGCGGCTCAGCGGGCTTCCTTTCAACACCCCCTTCTTCTCTCTCTCTTTTAAAAAAGCACGATCTGCTTTTGCCCCTGGTCAGTTCAGCTCCAGGGACCACACATTCACTCCATAAGACGCACAGACATTTCCCCTTACTTTTTAGGAGGAAAAAAGTGTGTCTTATGGAGCGAAAAATACAGTAAGTTCTTAACCCGAGGTACCACTGTATTGCGATGTCTAGCTGGTGATGCCTCACAGTGGAGTCCATATGTTTGGCTTGGCGGACCATGTGCGCAGACCCTCCGCCCTTGCGGAGCTGAGTGCCCCCTCTCTAAACGCCCCGCTTCTCCCCCCCCCCCCGGCTCCAGATCTGCGAGAACTACGGCCCCAACCTGGACACCTGCCCCGAGGGGACGGTCCTGGGCCTGCTGGTGGATTCGAGCAGCTGCCTCCATCTCTACGTCAACGGCATGGACCAGGGGGTGGCCCGCGCAGGACATCCTGAACCCCTGCTACGTCCTCATCGACCTCTATGGGCAGTGCGAGCAGGTGAGAGCGGTTTGGGTTTCCCCCGAGGATGGATTTGGGACAGAGAAAAGGAATTCCTTCTTGGCACAGCTCATGCTAATACTAGGGCAGTGATGGCTAACCTTGACACTCCAGATGTTTTGGGACTACAACTCCCATCATCCCTGACCACTGATCCTGTTAGCTAGGGATGATGGGAGTTGTAGTTCAAAACATCTGGGGTGTCAAGGTTAGCATCACTGAACTAGGGAACTCCCTGCCGCAGGAGGCAGTGAGGGCCACCAACCCTAGTGACTTTAAAAGAGGATTGGACAAATTAATGGAAGGCAGGGCTATCGAGGGCTCCTAGCCAGGATGGCTATGTGTTCTGCCTCTGAAGACGGTTCAGAAACTTCAGCGCGTGCAGAATTCACCGGAGCACGACGGTTTGAGCCTATTGCACAGATCCTGGTCCGACTGCACTGGCTACCGATTGGTTTCCGGGCCCAATTCAAAGTGCTGTTTTTGACCTATAAAGCCTTAAATGGCTCAGGACCGCAATACCTCAAGGACTGCCTCTTTCCATATGAACCTACTCGGACCCTGAGATCATCTTCTGAGGCCCTCCTCCGTGTGCCTCCTCTTTGAGAGGTTCGGAGGGTGGCAACATGAGAACGGGGCCTTCTCTGCAAGTGGCTCCCCATCTGGAATGCTCTCCCAGGGAAGTTTGCCTGGCTCCTTCATTACACACCTTTAGGCGCCAGGCAAAAACGTTCCTTTTAACCAGGCTTTTGATTGATTTGATTGACATCCTGGTGGTTTTTTTTGGGGGGGTGTTATTGAGTTGTTTTTATTTAGATTATGTATTTTGTGGTTTTACATTTTGATTTTGTTCTGTGAACCGCCCTGAGACCTCTGGGTATAGGACGATATATTAATAATAATAATAATAATAATAATAATAATAATAATAATAGTAATAATAATATCTCCACGGTCAGAGGCAGTAATGCTTCTGAAGACCAGATGCCAGAAGCTCTGGGAGGGCTTTTTCCCATATCTCTGTCCTTCTCTTCTCTGCTTCTCAAGCACTGCCTTGTGGTGTAGTGGTTAAGAGCGGTAGACTCGTAATCCGGTGAACCGGGTTCGCTTCCCCGCTCCTCCACATGCAGCTGCTGGGTGACCTTGGGCTAGTCACCCTTCTCTGAAGTCTCTCAGCCCCACTCACCTCACAGAGTGTTTGTTGTGGGGCAGGAAGGGAAAGGAGAATGTCAGCCGCTTGGAGACTCCTTCGGGTAGTGATAAAGCCGGATATCAAATCCAAACTCTTCTCTTCTTCTTCCTAGGTTACCATCGTGACGAACGACACTCCAGCCGTGGGGGCGGAAGGAGCGGACCCCCACAACCAGGGCGACATGGAGAAGGCAGACATGGTGGATGGTGAGCAAACAGCCCCCCGTCTCCCCTTTGCTTTCCAGGACTGGCCTCCTTGTTTTTGCAACCCTTTCTGCTGCTCGCGGTGCAAGTTCTGATAGCCAAAGGTGGCACAGATCACCTGGAGGTGTGGGTGTCTGGCTCAGCTGTATTGAACACCTGTATTTGCAGGTATCAAGGAGAGCGTCTGCTGGACTCCCCCCGTAGACCTGAACACCATGAAGACCTGTGAATACCACGCCCTCTGTGCCCGCTTCAAAGACCTCCTGCTGCTGCCTGGTGAGCAAAATTAGGCACATTTGCATAGATTTGCATAATTTATTCCATGCTGGCCGGTCCTAGGAAAATGCACAAATTATATTTGTGCTATTTTTTTATTATTTTTAAACTGTTTAGGAGAGAACCTTCTCCAGCCAGTTCCCTTCGGACGTTTTGGACTACAAAGCCCATCAGCCAGCGGGGCTCAGGCGGATGGGAGTTGTAGTCCAAGACATCTGGAGGAAACCAGGTTGGGGAAGGCTTTCTTAGAAAAAGAGGAAGGGTGTGTGGAAATCAGACACCACTAATTGAATACTTCAGTTAATTACTTTTAAAATAGAAGCATCTCTTCCAGATGGGCCTGCCAGGAACGATGCACCCTTACAGAACTACAGTTCCCAGAGTTCCCTGGGAAGAGGGGTTGATTGTTAAACCACTCCGGGAGGGGGAAGGAGGGGTCTCCCAACAGGTCTCAGCACCCTTAACAAACTACATTTCCCAGGATTCCTTGGGCAGAAGCCGTGACTGGTATTACAGTGTTTTAAATGCATGATGCAAATGTGGCCTTATCTGCCTGTTTCATGAAATTTATACATCGTATGGTTGTAAAAAACAACCACAACCCCGAAAATAGTTTACAAAACAGATAAAACAATAAAATTATCTGTAAGCAAAATTAACAAAAATTGGAGGCCTTTGAAATTAAAATGGACTAAAAATCGATTGTGGATCTACACACAGGGGAAAAACACACAATAAGTAAGTTAGGAATTAAATCCTTAAAACAAAAGGGGGAAAACGACTTCGGAAAATCGCAAAGATTTTTTATTTTTAATTGCTCTCCAGTGCCATCAGCTGTTGCATGTTTATAACACACTCAAAACACTGGTTTTTTTTACTAAGGTAGCTGAGTCCTCGCAGCAAGTTTCTAACCTCCTGGGTAAACACAAATGCTTTTGAGTGATGTCAATAGGCAGGGAGTTCCAAAGTTCAGGCGCTGCCGCACTAAAACAGTTTTTATTAGTTTTCAAAAGGCGAATGCTATAGCCCTGCCAAAGGTTCTTTTTCATGTGCCTTGGTAGAACACGCGGGGCGTATTTTGGGTCCCCCTCTCCTGTTTTTTTCTGACCTGGGCTGCTTCTGCCTCATCCGCCCTGCCCCAATCTCTTTCGCCAGACGACTACTTCGTGGAAGACCCCAAATTCAGCCTCTGCTACTGCGAGTCGTGTCACAAGCTCCGGGGAGACGAGGCCTACTATAAACGGGGGGAGCCTCCCCGCGATTACGCTCTGCCTTTCGGATGGTGCCGTTTCAACCTCAGGTACTGAGGCCGGATTGGAAAGCGGGGTGGGGTAGGGCCTAACACTGAGTAAATTGGCAAAAATGGAAACAGTGGTCCCTTGGTTCTCAAACTCGATCCGTTCCGGAAGTCCGTTCCAAAACCAAAGCGTGTTCCAAAACCAAGGCGCGCTTTCCCATAGAAAGTAACGCAAAACGGATTAATCCGTTCCAGACTTTTAAAAACAACCCCTAAAACAGCCATTTAACATGAATTTTACTATCTAACGAGACCATGGATCCATAAAACGAAAGCAATAAACAATGTACTTGTGAAAAATGTGAGTGCGGCCCTGTAGTGGAGGCTTTGGGCATTGAATTACAGGAGGATCTGTCCTGGAGTGCAAACATAAGGGGGCTTGTGAAGAAGGCGCAGCAGAGACTGTACTTTCTGAGGAAAAACCATCTTCCACAAAAGCTGCTGCTTGCCTTCTATCACTGTGCAATTGAGAGCGTGCTCACTTATGGCTTATGTGTGTGGTACGGAAGCTGTACTACCCAAGGACAGGATGGGGTTGTGCAGAGTTGTTAAGGCAGCAGAGAGCATTGTTGGCTGCTCGCTCTCCACCTTAGAGCAGATTTATGCCATGAGGTGCCACAGAAAGGCACTGGACATAGTGAAAGATCCATCGCATCCTGGTCACCGTCTCTTTGAACTTTTGCCATCGGGACGGAGATACAGGACGATGACAACAAGAACAAGCCGTCTTAGAAACAGCTTCTTCTCCAGAGCGATCGCAGCCTTGAATGGGAAGCCTGGACTTTGAAGTCATCTAATCTCACCTGTTATGTTGTATCATTGTATGGTTTTAATCAGTGTGTATGGTTTTAATCAGTGTTTTTGTAGTTGTTTTGTCTTTGCGTGGAGTGCCCTATCTGGGTGGATGGAGCAGCCAAGTAATTTCGTTGTCCCCGAAGGAGACAATGACAATAAAATCTATTCTATTCTATTCTTGATCCACATTGGACTGCTGCCCGGAGCAGTCATAAATCTTCTTAACGAGCCCTTGGCTCCGCAGTGGCATCCAGCCACGTTTCCTCTGCGCAGGCTGCTCCCTCAGCCGTGCTGGACTCAGCAGAATCGCGCAGCGTCAGTATGGCAAAATAAGGTCTGCTTCTCCAGTGCCGCAAATAACTCCGCTCCACACGGTTGCTTCTAAACTAGCATAATTTTATTGAAGCATAAACAGAAACCTGAGGAGTCAAACTCCATTCTCTCTACGATGCAATCTCTAGCACTACAGAACTCACACTCTCTCGGCAAGAAGGCAAAGTGAAACGGAACCTCCCCTTTGCCTCAGACAAAGGAAAATGCCCAGATACAGTGGGCAGAGCTCCCAGAATCAGAATGCCTGGTGTATAGTTAACTTTATGCTGTCCAGAAAACATAACAGTACTGCACTCACACACTCAATCCATCAGTAGCTGAACTGGGTTCCACACAGTCACAAAAACAAAACGAAAAGTGCCGCAAAAACGCAAAATAAATAGCAAAATCAGACAGACCTCAGCGTAACACTCAAAATGGAAGCGTGGCACTCAAAACAGAGCACATTCGGCTTCCGAAAAAAGTTCGCAAACCGGAACACTTACTTCCAGATTTGCAGTGTTTGGGTTTCAAGTTGTTTGAGCACCAAGGCGTTTGAGAACCAAGGTACCACTGTAAATCTAAATCAAACAAGTGTTGGAAATGTAAAGAGAAAGAAGGTTCTTTTTATCATATGTGGTGGTCTTGTAGCAAGGTTGAAGCTTCCTGGGAAATGATAGATAATGAATTGGAAAGGATGTTTAAAATCACTTTTGTAAAAAAAACACCAGAAGCTTTTCTTTGGGGAATTACAGGGACAGAGCTATCTAAATTGTAAAGAAACTTATTCATGTATGCGACTACAGCGGCAAGAATGTTGCTCGCCCCAAAATGGAAAGAAGCAGAAGTCCCAGCAAAGGAAGAACGGATACAAAAACTTGTGGAATATGCAGAAATGGCAAAACTTACCGGAAGAATAAGAAATCAAGACAACAAACTTTTTATAAAAGAATGGAAATGACGACTTATTGAGTATTTACAGATAAATTGTAAACAGATAAGAACATTGGCAGGGTTGTTGTAATGACCTGCAGCTTTATAGGAGTGTATATTTGAAGTAGATGAATAAATGAGCGAATTAAGTTAATTTGGATAAGCAGAAGATACTAAAAATGAATTTAAGGCAGGCATAGGCAAACTCGGCCCTCCAGATGTTTTGGACTACAACTCCCATCATCCCTGACCACTGGTCCTGTCAGCTAGGGATGATGGGAGCTGTAGTCACAAAACAGCTGGAGGGCCGAGTTTGCCTATGCCTGATTTAGGGTACCGCAGAAAGAGGGGGAAGGAAGTCAAGTTTTGAAATGTCGAAATGATTGTAAAATTTGTGAAATGTATAAATCTGAAAAGCATAAATGATTTTAAAAATAAAGGAAAGGGGGGGGGGAGGCACACGAGGCGTTGCCTAGAAGCACAAACTACAGAGCTGAGAGTCTCCCTAGGCTGAAGTGAGACGGAGAGAATCTTCTGACAGTATAAACAACAGAAGATTCCTGCTTGATCAGGCCAATGGTCCACCTGGTCCAGCATCCTGTTTTCACAGGGGTTCGCACTTACTGCATTCCTTATTTTCTGTGGGTTTATTCCCCCTCCGCCCCACATACCAAAATAACCCTTTCCCCTCTTCTTGGCAGGATAAATCCCCGGTTGGAGGTGGGCAGCACCTGTAAGAAATGGCACATGGCGTATCACGGGACGAGCATCGGATCCATTCGGCGCATGCTGGATCAAGGAGAACTGGTGCCAGGTAAGGGGGTGCAGAGGTTGTGTTTCCTGGGGTGGGGGGCTGCCAACTTCTGCCTCTGCAACGCCTTTGCCACTGTCCCCTACGGGGCAGTTCCTCCCCCTTCTCGACAGCCCAAATTTTGTTCCTAGGAATCCCCATCCCATGAGAGTTCATGGGGGAAAGGAAGCACACCCACTTTCTGTGGTTTTACACATAACAACCACCACCTGCTCCTTAAAAGTAAAGGGGCCCCTGACCATTAGGTCCAGTCGCGGACGACTCTGGGGTTGCGGCGCTCATCTCGCTTTACTGGCTGAGGGAGCCGGCGTACAGCTTCCGGGTCATGTGGCTAGCAGGACTAAGCCGCTTCTGGTGAACCAGTGAAACAATTCAATCTTATATATATGTGTACGCAACCGGAGGAAATTAGTACAATTGAAGTGCCTCAAAAAGTGCAAGAAGCTTTCAAGGTGCAATGTCCGAAGTGCAAAAAGTTTGATATATAAAGTGCGTAAGGTCTTTGAGGAGTCCGCGACTGCTGCTCCCAACAGGCAGCCAGCTTGCGTTATCATCGTTTCACTACAGCTTTTTCAGGGTCGGACGTCAATTATTCATACATGATACACGTAGTCAGGCTAACATGCTCTCAACCTCGACGGTTCCTAGTTGGCAAAGCTGTACTGTGTTGTCTATTTTGTATTGCTTCTGGCGAACCAGAGCAGCGCACAGAAATGCCGTTTACCTTCCCGCCGGAGCAGTACCTATTGATCTACTTGCACTTTGATGTGCTTTCGAACTGCTAGGTGGGCAGGAGCTGGGACCGAGCAACGGGAGCTCACCCCGTCGCGGGGATTCGAACCGCCGACCTTCCGATCAGCAAGCCCTAGGCTCTGTGGTTTAACCCACAGCACAACCCGCCACCTGCTTCTTAGCAGGTCTTAAATAAGGGAATAAAACCTCAGATGAACAACAGCACATATGACATTCAGTGGTCCCTTGGTTCTCAAACGCCTTGGTACTCAAACACTGCAAACCCGGAAGTAAGTGTTCCGGTTTATGAACTCTTTTCAGAAGCTGAATGAGCTCCGTTTTGAGTGTTACGCTTCCGATTTGAGTGTTACACTGTCTGTTTTTGCTATTTATTTTGCGTTTTTGTTATTGCGGCTCTTTTTTTGTTTTTGTGACTGTGTGGAACCCAGTTCAGCTACTGACTGATTGGTTATGTGACTGCAGTACATTGTTTGTTGCTTTCATTCTATGGCTCAGTGGTCTCGTTAGATAGTAAAATTCATGTTAAATGGCTGTTTTAGGGGTTGTTTTTAAAAGTCTGGAACGGATTAGTCCATTTTGCATTCCTTTCTATGGGAAAGCGCGCCTTGGTTTCGGAACGGGCTTCCGGAACGGATTAAGTTTGAGAACCAAGGTACCACTGCACTGCTCTGTGTCGTGATTTATTTAACAAAATAAATAAAGGCAAAATGGAGAATCCATGTGTGAAAAACTCAGCACACATTAACTCATACCTTGCAGGGCAGTGCAAGCTACCTGAGCGGGGAGACCCTCTGCCGATCTAGACATCCCCAAGAGATTTTGTAGGGCAGGGGTCAGCAAACTTTTTCAGGGTGGGGGGTGGTCCACCGTCCCTTAGACCTTGTGGGGGGCCGGACTATATTTTGAAAAATAAAAATGAACGAATTCCTATGCCCCACAAATAACCCAGAGATGCATTTTAAATAAAAGGGCACGTTCTACTCAGGTAAAAACACGCTGATTCCTGGACCGTCTGCGGGCCAGATGTAGAAGGCGATTGGGCCAGATCCAGTCCCAGGGCCTTAGTTTGCCTACCCATGGCTTAGGGCAGGCATAGGCAAACTCCAGCCCTCCAGATGTTTGGGACTACAATTCCCATCATCCCTGACCACTGGTCCTTTTAGCTAGGGATGATGGGAATTGTAGTCCCAAAACATCTGGAGGGCCGGAGTTGGCCTATGCCTGATTTAGGGTCTTGCTTTTTGCGTTGCTATTATGATTATTGATGAGATTTATACGCCGCCCTTCATCCAAAGATCGCAGGGCGGTTTACAGCATAGACACTGAAAACAGAGGCACCCAATAAATAACCATAACTGTCAGGGACATATCCTCCCCTGCCAGTCCGGCACTGAGTGGGTACCGGCAGCTTCAGCCTTTGTTGTCAACGGACACGTCTCCCAGTGAGTCTTCCAGCTCCTCCCTGGGGGAGGAGGAGTTACCTGGGAGCAGCCAAGTGGGAAGGGGTCTGCAGGATGCTGTAGAGAGACCCAGCACCGCTCAGCAGACCCACTCTGAGGGGGAGACACAGTTTCCGGCGCCCGCTTTACGCAGAGGGGTCAGGGGACCAAGGAGGCGGCACTACAGAGTGCCGAAACTCTGGTGTCGGCACTGCAACCGGAAAGGGGCACTTCCGGATTCTGGTAGCGACTAGGTGGTCATGTTTTAGGATAGCTCCGCACTATAAGTTCTTTTTAATAATAATACATTTTTATTTATACCCCGCTCTTCCCCGCCAAGACCGGGCTCAGAGCGGCTAACACCCATAAAATCACAACAAAACATACAAAACAATCAATTAAAATGCAAGTTAAAATACGATTTAAAGTTTAAAATGCAGCCTCATTTTTAAGTAGCCCACCAATCAAACCATAAAGGAATGAAACATCAGGGTTAAACTAAAACCAACCCAAAGGCCAGGCGGAACAGCTCCGTCTTGCAGGCCCTGCGGAAAGATGCCAAATGCCGCAGGGCCCTCGTCTCTTCTGACAGACCGTTCTACCAAGTCGGGGCCAGTACTGAGAAGGCCCTGGCCCTAGTTGCGGCCAGCCTAGCATCCTTATGGCACTGTACATAGTTTGCACAATAAAGATAGTTGAAAGACAAGACGGACTTGGTCTTTACTCATGAGCAACTGTTACGGGATCTGATAATAGCAATGGGAGCAGGCAATCGCCCAAGCCCATCGGGAGAGGCTGACCCCGCCTTGCGTCTCTTCCTCCTCGCTTTCCGCAGGAAGCACGTCGATCCTGAGCTGCCGCCCGGTCAAGGCGGACCCGCAAGGCGGCGGGGGTGGCGGTGGGGGTGGCGGCGGAGGCGGCAGTGGGGGCTACCACGAGCCCGAGGAGAACAGCTCCCACAGCCGCGAAGATCTGCAGCGCGTCCTGCTGTCTCCCACGCTGCGCTACGCCGGACTGGAGCCTTTCGCCACCAAAGTGCAGTACGTATCCCGGGGTGTGTGTGTGCTGCAATCTTCGGCAGTGTGGCATAGTGGCTAGAGCAGCCCTTCTGAAGCTCGGGTGCCCCACTGTTGTCGGACTACAACTCCCATCATCCCTGCCTGCTGGTCCTGCCTGCTAGGGGTGATGGGAGTTGTAGTCCGACTACAGCCGGGTTTGAGAAACGTTGGCGTTGAGCGCGTTTGACCCTAGGAGCTGGGAGACCAGGGTTCTCCCCCAGCTCAGCTATGAAGCTCCCCTTGGGGGGGGGCAGTCGCTGCCTTTCTCTGCCTGGCCTACCTCACAGGGTTGTTGTAATCAACAAGGAGGAGGAGAATGTGGAAGCAGTAAACGGAATAAAAAAGGGAGGAATGGGCTTCTTCTTTCCTCTCCGTCTCAAGGAAGCAGACCATTTGGCAGCAGATGAGAGAGCAAGCAGGGAGATCTTCCAGGTGACGCTGTTCATCTGGATTGAGAAGCAGGGAAACAGATTCTCAAAATCCAAGAGTTCATAGATCTCTCCACACCCCCCCCCCCCAAAAAACCTGGTAACTTGAAGACAGTTGATAGGATCAGGCCAATGGCCCATCTGTTCCCATCAGATGTCAAGGAAATAAACAACTACAGTATCTGACTTTTAGAAGACATCTGTTAAGGGACGCTTTTAACGTTTGATGTTTCTAATATTCTGTTGGGAGCTGCCCAGAGCGGCTGGGGAAACCCAGCCAGGTGGGCGGGGTATAAATAATAAATTATTATGATTATTATTATATCACTGTGGCCAACCAGATGGCCATTATAGGAAACCTGCAAGCAGGATCCGAGCGCAAGAGCCCTTTCCCCTCCTGCGGCTTCCAGACGCTGGCATTCAGAAGCATCGCTGCCTCTGACTATGTAGCCAGAGCATAGCCATCCTGGCTGGTAGCCGTCCGTAGGCAATTTCTGGAAATCTCAGGATGGGAGAGCGGCTCCCCTGCTTGCGGGTTTCCCCTAATGGGCATCTGGTTGGCCACTGTGGGAACCGGAGGCTGGGCTAGCTGGGCCACTGGCCTCATCCAGCAAGCTCCCCTTACGCTCTTACGTTAAATTCTCAGTTGGGGAACAAACAGGAGACCTGGTGGAAGGCACATTATTACCTCAGCCTGGACCGGAATTACCACTGCGATTCGTGGATTGCAGAGGGTCAGGTGACCCTTGAGAGCCAGGGTGGTGTGGTGGTTAAGAGCGGTGGACTCGTAATCTGGTGAATCGGGTTTGCTTCCCCGCTCCTCCACATGCAGCTGCTGGGTGACCTTGGGCTAGTCCTACTTCTCTGAAGTCTCTCAGCCCCACTCACCTCACAGAGCAGGGGTCAGCAACCTTTTTCAGCTGTCCACCGTCCCTCAGACCACGCTGATTCCCGGACTGTCCGTGGGCCAGATTGAGAAGGCGATTGGGCCGCATCCGGCCCCCGGGCCTTAGGTTGCGTACCCGTCGCAGAGTGTTTGTTGTGGGGGGAGGAAGAGAAAGCACAATGTTAGCCTCTTTGAGACTCCTTCGGGTAGGGATAAAGCAGGATATCAAATCTTATTGCATTTTAATGTTCTGTTGGAAGCCGCCCAGAGTGGCTGGGGAAACCCAGCCAGATGGGCGGGGTATAAATGATAAATTATTATTATTATTATTATTATTATTATTATTATTATTATTATTATGTGCTCCTCCCCACCTCCCGGTCCCCTGATTCCGCCCTCCTTCTCTCCCGCAGATTCAAAGACCCAAAGTCCCACCGGCAGCACGCGGCCCAGGTGGCCTTCCAGGTGTGCGTCCGCCCCGGGTCCTACAAAGTCTGCGCCCAGTCGCTGGCGGCCCCCGAGCCCCTGGACCCCCGCTTCAGCAGCGCGGACATCGAGTGGGTCACCAAGGAGAAAGGTGCTACCGTCCTCTACGGCCTCCTCGTCCGTGTGGAGTGAGGGCCGCCCCCCCCCCCGCCCAGGAGCCAGGAGCGCTTGCGAAGACGAAGACGCTGCGGCGTTCGGCGGGGAGGAGCGGCGGGGAGAGTGGCTGTTGCCAAAAAACAAAACCCCCGATCCCCTCCTCCTGCTACGCACAGACTGGGGGGGGGAGACGACAGCTACGGCGATCGACAGGCACAAGAGACTGCCCCCCCTCTCTCAGTGGGGCAAAGGATGGCGTCGCCCCCCTGTGGCCACTGACGGCTGCTTCTTCTTACCCCCCCCCCCCAATTTTTTCCTTTTTTTGCACAGAGACAAGCTAAACTTGGGGGCGTTGAGATGTTTGGGGAGTGTTGAGTTGAGCCTTGTATTTAAGAGCATGAGGGGGGTTGGGGTAAGCGTGGGGGGCGGGCGGGGGAATTAGTTGCCACAAAAAGGACTTCTGCAGATTTTGGGGTGTGGGGGCTCTTTCTGGAACGCCCGGGGGTTTCTATACCGGCAAAATTAATATTTTCCCTCCCATCCAAAATCTCCCCTCCGTTTCCCCCTCCCTGCAGTGTTGATTCTATTCATTGGGAA
>JAWWNH010000158.1:0-143694 GCA_034641385.1 Darevskia mixta | reverse complement strand
CAGATGTTTTGGGACTACAATTCCCATCATCCCTGACCACTGGCCCTGTTAGCTAGGGACGATGGGAGTTGTAGTTCCAAAACATCTATAACAGTGATGGCTCACCTTGACCCTCCAGATGTTTTGGGGACTACAATTCCCATCATCCCTGACCACTGGTCCTGTTAGCTAGGGACGATGGGAGTTGTAGTTCCAAAACATCTATAACAGTGATGGCTCACCTTGACCCTCCAGATGTTTTGGGACTACAATTCCCATCATCCCTGACCACTGGCCCTGTTAGCTAGGGACGATGGGAGTTGTAGTTCCAAAACATCTATAACAGTGATGGCTCACCTTGACCCTCCAGATGTTTTGGGACCTACAACTCCCATCATCCCTGACCACTGGTCCTGTTAGCTAGGGACGATGGGAGTTGGTAGTTCCAAAACATCTATAACAGTGATGGCTCACCTTGACCCCTCCAGATGTTTTGGGACCACAACTCCCATCATCCCTGACCACTGGTCCTGTTAGCTAGGGACGATGGGGAGTTGTAATTCCAAAAATCTATAACAGTGATGGCTCACCTTGACCCTCCAGATGTTTTGGGACTACAACTCCATCATCCTGACCACTGGCCCTGTTAGCTAGGGACGATGGGAGTTGTAGTTCCAAAACATCTATAACAGTGATGGCTCACCTTGACCCTCCAGATGTTTTGGGACTACAATTCCCATCATCCCTGACCACTGGCCCTGTTAGCTAGGGACGATGGGAGTTGTAGTTCCAAAACATCTATAACAGTGATGGCTCACCTTGACCCTCCAGATGTTTTGGGACCACAACTCCCATCATCCCTGACCACTGGTCCTGTTAGCTAGGGACGATGGGAGTTGTAGTTCCAAAACATCTATAACAGTGATGGCTCACCTTGACCCTCCAGATGTTTTGGGACCACAACTCCCATCATCCCTGACCACTGGTCCTGTTAGCTAGGGACGATGGGAGTTGTAATTCCAAAAATCTATAACAGTGATGGCTCACCTTGACCCTCCAGATGTTTTGGGACTACAACTCCCATCATCCCCTGACCACTGGCCCTGTTAGCTAGGGACGATGGGAGTTGTAGTTCCAAAACATCTATAACAGTGATGGCTCACCTTGACCCTCCAGATGTTTTGGGACTACAATTCCCATCATCCCTGACCACTGGCCCTGTTAGCTAGGGACGATGGGAGTTGTAGTTCCAAAACATCTATAACAGTGATGGCTCACCTTGACCCTCCAGATGTTTTGGGACTACAACTCCCATCATCCCTGACCACTGGCCCTGTTAGCTAGGGATGATGGGAGTTGTGGTCCCCAAACATCTGGAGGGTCAAGGTGAGCCATCCCTGGTCTATTATCTCTCTGTTGTTGTTTTTTATGACCCACCCTACCCCCCATCTCCAGACACCCTCAGGGCCCCCCCCACCGCAGGCTCCAGCCCCCCCCACCGCCCTTGGCCTTCCAGCCCCTTCCACATTTTGGGCCCCCCCCCAGCTTCCCCCCATGCCCCCTCCCTCCCACTTCTTGCAGCCCCCCCGCTCATGTGGGACTATGTCTGCAGACCCCCACTCAAGTGAACCCCCCATCCCCAGACGCCCTCAGGGCCCCCCCCGCAGGCTCCACCCCCCCCCTGCCCTTGGCCTCCCAGCCCCTTCCCACATTATGGGACCCCACCCTCCACCCCAGCTTCCCCCTTGGTGTGTGGGGGGGGAGAGAAAGCCCCGATGCCCCCCTCCCTCCCACGTCTTGCAGGCCGGGGGTTTGAGGGTCGCCCCATGTCTGCGGCCCCCCACTCAAGTGCCTCTCCTCCCAGCCCCCCTTTAAGCGGACCACACTCCAGACACCCTAAGGGCCCCCACTTGCAGGCTCCAGCCCCTTCCCCCATTATGGGACCCCACCACCCACCCCAGCTTCCCCCCCATGCCCCCTCCCTCCCACGTCTTGCAGCCCCCCCCGCCTCATGTGGGACTATGTCTGCAGCCCCCCACTCAAGCGGACCCCACACCTCCAGACGCCCTCAGGGCCCCCCCTGCCCTTGGCCTTCCAGCCCCTTCCCACATTATGGGACCCCCACTCACCCCAGGGGGGAAGAGAGAAAGCCCCGATGCCCCCCTCCCTCCCACGTCCTTGCAGGTTTGAGGGTCGCCCCCCCCGCCTCGTATTCCCATCATCCCTGACCCCTGGTCTGTTAGCTAGGGATGATGGGAGTTGTAGTTCCAAAACATCTGAGGGGTCAAGGTTAGCCATCACTGGTGTAGGGGATAAATACGGGGGGGGGGGGAGGTGGAGGTCCACAAGCGCCTTCCCCCCCAACCCCCCCATCTCCAGCCCCCCTCAGGGCCCCCACCGCAGGCTCCAGCCCCCCCCCCTGCCCTTGGCCTCCCAGCCCCTTCCCACATTATGGGACCCCCACCCACACCGCCCCAGGGGGGAAGAGAGAAAGGCCCGCTGCCCCCCTCCCTCCCATGTCTTGCAGGCCGGGGGGGGGGTGTTGAGGGTCGCAGCCCCCCCTCCCCTCCCCCTCACTCACCACGATTGCAGGCGGCGCTGCTGGGGGGAGGACCGCTGTGCCCCGGCCATGGCGGCGCGGGAGGGAGGGAGCGGGTGGCCGGGCCGGCCGGCGGGCGAGGCTCTCCTCCTCCTCCTCCTCCTCCTCGGTCGCGGGAGGAAGCTAGGAAGGAAGGAAGGAAGGAAGGAAGGAAGGGCTGCCGGCGGCGAGGCGGAGGGAGGAGAGAGGGAGGAAGGAGGGCCGGCCGGCGGCAACCGCCTCAGCCCAGGAGGAGGAGGAGGAGGAGGACGCCTCCCGCCACGCCCGCCGCCGCGCGCAACATGGCCGCCACCGAGGGAGGGGGCGCCTCAAGGCCTCACGAGGAACGAGCCCTGGGGGATGTCCGCCCCCTATGTGAGGGGAAACCACACAGAAAATAGATATAATAATAATAATAATAATAATAATAATAATAATAATAATAATAATAATAATAATATGATAAAAAATAAAAGAAATAAAAATTCAAAAGT
This sequence comes from Darevskia mixta, assembly GCA_034641385.1. Classification (NCBI taxonomy): domain Eukaryota; kingdom Metazoa; phylum Chordata; class Lepidosauria; order Squamata; family Lacertidae; genus Darevskia; species Darevskia mixta. The sequence goes on along the minus strand of JAWWNH010000158.1, from coordinate 140,643 downwards.
GTCACCCGCCTCAAGGCCTCACGAGAAACGAGCCCCATATATGTCTCCACAGAAGGTGAGGGGAAACAACACATAAAGAGATATAATAATAATAATAGTAATAATAATAATAATAATAATAATAATAATAATAATAATAATAATATATTATTTATACCCCGCCCATCTGGCTGGGTTTCCGCCTCAAGGCCTCACGAGGAACGAGCCCTGGGGGATGTCCGCCCCCTATGTGAGGGGAAACCACACAGAAATAGATATAATAATAATAATAATAATAATAATAATAATAATAATAATAATAATAATATGATAAAAAATAAAAGAAATAAAAATTCAAAAGTGTCACCCGCCTCAAGGCCTCACGAGAAACGAGCCCATATATGTCTCCACAGAAGGTGAGGGAAACAACACATAAAGAGATATAATAATAATAATAGTAATAATAATAATAATAATAATAATAATAATAATAATAATAATAATAATAATAATATATTATTTATACCCCGCCCATCTGGCTGGGTTTCCGCCTCAAGGCCTCACGAGGACGAGCCCTGGGGGATGTCCGCCCCCTATGTGAGGGGAAACACACAGAAATAGATATAATAATAATAATAATAATAATAATAATAATAATAATATGATAAAAAATAAAAGAAATAAAATTCAAAAGTGTCACCCGCCTCAAGGCCTCACGAGAAACGAGCCCCATATATGTCTCCACAGAAGGTGAGGGGAAACAACACATAAAGAGATATAATAATAATAATAATAGTAATAATAATAATAATAATAATAATAATAATAATAATATATTATTTATACCCCGCCCATCTGGCTGGGTTTCCGCCTCAAGGCCTCACGAGGAACGAGCCCTGGGGGATGTCCGCCCCCTATGTGAGGGGAAACCACACAGAAATAGATATAATAATAATAATAATAATAATAATAATAATAATAATAATAATAATAATATGATAAAAAATAAAAGAAAAAAAATTCAAAGTGTCACCCGCCTCAAGGCCTCACGAGAAACGAGCCCCATATATGTCTCCACAGAAGGTGAGGGGAAACAACACATAAAGAGATATAATAATAATAATAGTAATAATAATAATAATAATAATAATAATAATAATAATAATAATAATAATAATAATATGATAAAAATAAAAGAAATAACAAAAATTATAAAACATTAAAAGTGTCACCCCGCCTCAAGGCCTCACGAGAAACAAGCCCCATAGGTCTCCACAGAAGGTGAGGGGAAACAACACATAAATAGATATAATAATAATAATAATAATAGTAATAATAATAGTAATAATAATATGATAAAAAATAAAAGAAATAACAAAAAATAAAAAGTGCCACCACCCCCCTCTGATGGTGCCACTTTGTGAGGTGTGGGGTTTTGTGTGTGTGTGTGTGTCTATTATCTCTTTTCCCCCCCAATAAAGTTAAAATAAATAAAAAATAATAATAATGTAAAAAAATAAAATAAAAAGTGTCACCCGCCTCAAGGCCTCATGAGAAACAAGCCCCATATGTCTCCACAGAAGGTGAGGGGAAACAACACATAAATAGATAATAATAATAATAATAATAATAATAATAATAATAATAATAATAATAATATGATAAAAAAATAAAAGAAATAACAAAAATAAAAAGTGCCACCCCCCTCTGATGGTGACACTTTGCGAGGTGTGCGGGTTGTGTGTGTGTGTGTGTGTCTATTATCTCTTTTCACCCATAAAGTTAAAGTAAAAAATGATTTTAAAAAAATGATAAAAATTTTAAATATTAAAAAGTGTCACCCCCCTCTGATGGTGCCACTTTGTGAGGTGTGGGTGGTTGTGTGTGTGTTGTGTGTGTGTGTGTGTGTCTATTATCTCTTTTCCCCCCAATAAAGTTAAAATAAAAAAATAATAATAATAAAATGATAAAAAAATAGAATAACAATAACAAAAATTAAAAAGTGTCACCCCCCCCCCCGTACAGTGGAGTGTGGAGTGTGCTCCAGGATACCGTCCTGTTCTTCTTCCACATTGACTATCAGTCATTATTCCACACCCACTGATGTAATAAAAATGTAAATAAATGTAATAAAAATGTAAAATAAAGAAAAATAAAGAAAAATAAAAAGTGTCACCCGCCTTAAGGCCTCACGAGAAACGAGCCCCCCCCCCCCTGTGGGATGATGGGAAAATCTATATTCAACATGTTAGGGATAGGAGGCATGCATTGTTTGATCAGAGAACTAAGTAGGCTAGCCATATATTAATCAGGTATTTTTTTTAAAACATACAAAAAAGGAACTGCAGCAAAATGTTGCAGTGTGGAGTGTGCTCCAGGATACCGTCCTGTTCTTCTTCCACATTGACTCTCGGTCAGTATTCACACCCCACTGAGCATGTTGAGTCCTCACGAGCATGTTTCTCGCCTTACTGGTATTTCCTTCCCACCCCTTAATATTTTTATTAATTTTAATTTTATTAATATTTTTAGCAGTTATGCAGAACTGGCGGGGTGTCGTGTGTGTGCTTGTGTTTGTTCCCCTTTGGCCTCTCACTTGGTGATGCCTTTCATTTCTGCAGAAGATGGCAAAGATCATAGAAGCATAGAATCCTAGAGTTGGAAGAGACCCCAAGGGCCATCCAGTCCAACCCCCTGCCAAGCAGGAATCATTATTCATATTATTATTATTAGAATCACAGAATCCTAGAGTTGGAAGAGACCCCAAGGGCCATCAGTCCAACCCCCTGCCAGCAGGAATCATTATTCATATTATTATTATTAGAATCACAGAATCCTAGAGTTGGAAGAGACCCCAAGGGCCATCCAGTCCAACCCCCTGCAAGCAGGAATCATTATTCATATTATTATTATTAGAATCACAGAATCCTAGAGTTGGAAGAGACCCCAAGGGCCATCCAGTCCAACCCCCTGCCAAGCAGGAATCATTATTCATATTATTATTAGAATCCTAGAGTTGGAAGAGACCCCAAGGGCCATCCAGTCCAACCCCCTGCCAAGCAGGAATCATTATTCATATTATTATTATTAGAATCACAGAATCCTAGAGTTGGAAGAGACCCCAAGGGCCATCCAGTCCAACCCCCTGCCAAGCAGGAATCATTATTCATATTATTATTAGAATCCTAGAGTTGGAAGAGACCCCAAGGGCCATCCAGTCCAACCCCTGCCAAGCAGGAATCATTATTCATATTATTATTAGAATCCTAGAATCCTAGAGTTGGAAGAGGACCCCAAGGGCCATCCAGTCCAACCCCCTGCCAAGCAGGAATCATTATGAATATTATTATTAGAATCCTAGAATCCTAGAGTTGGAAGAGACCCCAAGGGCCATCCAGTCCAACCCCCCTGGCCAAGCAGGGAATCATTATTCATATTATTATTAGAATCCTAGAATCCTAGAGTTGGAAGAGACCCCAAGGGCCATCCAGTCCAACCCCCTGCCAAGCAGGAATCATTATTCATATTATTATTAGAATCCTAGAATCCTAGAGTTGGAAGAGACCCCAAGGGCCATCCAGTCCAACCCCCTGCCAAGCAGGAATCATTATGAATATTATTATTAGAATCAGAGAATCCTAGAGTTGGAAGAGACCCCAAGGCCATCCAGTCCAACCCCCTGCCAAGCAAGAATCATTAATCATATTATTATTAGAATCCTAGAATCCTAGAGTTGGAAGAGACCCCAAGGGCCATCCAGTCCAACCCCCTGCCAAGCAGGAAACACCATCCAAGCATTCTTGACAGGTGGCTGTCAAGCCTCTGCTTCAAGACCTCCAAAGAAGGAGACTCCACCACACTCCTTGGCAGCACATTCCACTGTCAAACAGCTCTTACTGTCAGGAAGTTCTTCCTAATGTTGAGGTGGAATCTTCTTTCTTGTAGTTGGAATCCGTTTGCTCCGTGTCCTCTTCTCAGGAGCAGCAGAAAACAACCTTTCTCCCTCCTCTATATGACATCCTTTTATATATTTGAACATGGCTATCATATCACCCCTGAACCTTCTCTTCTCCAGGCTAAACATACCAGCTCCCTAAGCCGTTCCTCATAAGGCATCGTTTCCAGGCCTTTGACCATTTTGGTTGCCCTCCTCTGGACACGTTCCAGCTTGTCAGTATCCTTCTTGAACTGTGGTTCAACTCTGAAATGAACCCCGTTCTTTGCTCCTCCATAATCCCTGAAGCGGGACACCACGTACGCACAGGTGCTAGAGGAAATGCCCCCACCCAGGTAATCCTCTCAAGCACCCATCCTCAGGTTTCCAAGTGCCAGACAATTTCCAAGATGTTTCCCATTGTTCTTCCCCAGTAGATACTCAAGATGTATAGTAGACTCACCCAAGGGCCATTTACTTGTACCCTCCTACTCTCCACCCTTTCTTGACGTTTTGGGTGACATAGTTGTGATGTGTTTCGAACTGTATTCTGGGTTATAGCGGGAAGTTTTCAAAGTTTCTGTCACCCTTTGTTCAGGGTTCAGTGTCCGTTACTCGAACCTGTGCGCAATAAAGTGACTTTGTCCTTTGCTCCAGTTGCTGGTTGGTCTCATCTTGAGCTCCGTAGTAATAATAATAATAATAATAATAATAATAATAATAATAATAATAATTCCTTTATTTGTACCCCCGCCCCATCTGGCCGGGTCTCCCCAGCCACTCTGGGCGGCCTCCAACAAACATTAGAAAACATCAAAATCACAAGTTAAAAACTTCCCTAAACAGGGCTGCCTTCAGGTATTTTCTGAATGTAGGGGTAATTATTTATCACTTTAACCTCTGCTGGGAGGTGTTCCACAGGGCGGGCGCCACTACCGAGAAGGCCCTCCTAGTACCACGGACCTCCTGTCCGAAGGGCCAGGTTGCTTAGAGGACTCGTGCCTGGGATTTTTCCGTAACACCTTTCATCTCACCTTTTCCTTGGGTCTGCTTAATACAGGCTTCATCCTGAACTTTCCTCCTCCCACCCCCCCCCCAAAAAAAACTGTTGGGCAGGGAATGCTCAGTGGGCATCATCCACAGACTGGGTGGGGGCAGGCTGGGCATGGCATTGTTGCCTATTCTGTTTAGCCTGGTTCACATCAGGTTGGTGAGCTGGCGCATCCAGCCGGGATATAGAGCAGGGGTAGGCAACCTAAGGCCCGTGGGCCAGATCCGGCCCAATCACCTTCTCATCCGGCCTGCGGACGGTCGGGAATCAGCGTGTTTTTTTACATGAGTAGAATGTGTCCTTTTATTTCAAATGCATCTCTGGGTTATTTGTGGGGCCTGCCTGGTGTTTTGACATGAGTAGAATGTGTCCTTTTATTGAAAACTAGTAGAAGGTAGCCCGTTACATTAACGGGCGCTAGAGGAGGAGGCGGCAGGAGGCGGCAGAGGCTGGCGGCTGACTGCAGCTGACAGGCTGGAGAGACGGGGGCAGCGGCGGCTACCCTCCTTTTCCTTTTTAACCCCGCCGCCCTCCTTTCCCCTCGATCCCACCGGCCGCCTCTCTCTCTCCCTCATCCCGTCTCGCAAGGAGGAGAAGGAGGCCGTGGTCGCTTCCGCCGGGCGCACCCTCCGCGCCCCGCTCTCCGGCCCCGACGCCGTCCCCCGCCCAGCAGAAACCTCAGGGCGGCCAGGCTGCGCTCCTCTTGGCCGCCCGTTCAGGAGGCCCCGCGGCCCCGGCGGCGGCTTCGGGCGGGTAGGCCTCGGGTGAAGCTGGGGGCTCGCGTGATCGGCGCGGCCGGGGGAGAGAAGGAGCGTGGACGGCGGCGGCCGGAGGAGGCTCCGTGCAAGGCGGCGGCGCTGCCCCAACTGACAACATGCGTGCGCCGCCGCTGCCTTCTGGACACGAACCCCCCTCTCCGGCTGCTCCAATGCCTGCGTCCCTGTTGGGGGGGGGACAGTAGAGCTGTCCAATCCGTGCGTCCCTGTGGGTCATGCGGCACATCGCGCAGTTCCACTGACACACAGTGGACGCAGGGGACACTTGAAGATTATTATATGTGACTAGTGGACGTTCAGCCCCGTTAAATTAACGGGCGCTAGAACATATGTGGTGAAACATTTTTAAAAACAGGACTTCTTTCCCTCAGGCAAGTGGGATTAGGACAGCAGCCTTCAGGTAAGGCAGCCGGGCCTCATCCTGCGGCGCGTCCGAGAGAAGCTGTGAGGGAAACTGGCCCCTCCCGTTACATAAAAGTCCCTAAAGTGTGCGGCGGAGGAGGGGGAATGGGCTCAAATCCCACGTCCGGTTTCCCTCCGTAAGCAAACTCCGTGTGGAAACGGCCATGGCAGCCCCCGCCTCTCTTTGCCCTTTTGGCTCCCAGCCCTTCATGAACCACACCGAGTTCCTGTACAGGGACATGGCGAGGACGGGACTGGGGGCTGCTTTGAGCCCCTGAGGGAGGGAGGCCGCCTCCCAGGCAGGGCCGTCCGGCCTAGGGCGGGCGGGTGAGAGGAATCCTTGTGTAACTCCCATCACTCACACACACACACAAAATGGCCGCCAGCAACTTTCTTTGAGTGCAGGGCGAGGCAGCCCCTCCCCTCCCGCACTTCCGATTGGCGGCCTCCGACCGTCTCATCTGCATAGAGTCTCTGCGCTCCAATCCCTGTGTCTGTGGGGCACATGCTCAGTAGCGCAGTTCCACTGACACACACCACGGACGTGGGGACATTAGGGAATTATTATATAGGATGAGTGTATTTAGAAACGATTCCAGGAATAAACACACACACACACACAACTCGCGCTTTCGAAAGAGCGCCGAGCGTGGCGGAAGTCTGTTTCGGTACAAGTTGCGCCTTTAATCTTAAACGTTAACAATACAAAAAATAATAGTTAAAAAAAAAATTGGTCGATGGCGTAAGAGCAGTTGACTTTTATACACAACTTTTCGACGGAAACGGCATTCCTCCGGGAAGTTTTCAAACGCAACTGGGTCGAATCCCAACTCGAGGGAGTATTTTTGTTCTTCTACACAATAGTTCAGCCCCTCAACACATCAATGAAATAAACGTTTAAAAAAACAATAGAGGGTCAAAAATTAAATGAAACGGAAGTCGGAAGCGTAAATCGTTCACGGAGTGCTTTTTGCCACATCCACGGCTAGTGAACCTTTCTGGTTTCTCTGACCCAATGGTCAGGATATTTCCTTTTGCAGCTTTGCATTGAATTCGAAAGAGAGAACAACATTTCGAGTGAACTTGCTAGCTTGCAAACAAGTATATATATATATTTTTGGTTGTGTCGAAAACAATAGAAGAAATGAACAGAAATACCGAGATTCAATGACATTGTAACGGGGATGTTAAGACTTGGCAATAAATTAGGCTCCAACAGAGGAAGATTTTAATAGCATTTAACTTGCCGATTTGCAGGAAGCCTTCATCAAATACTAGAAACAGAGATGGCTCACCTTGACACTCCAGATGTTTTGGGGACTACAACTCCCATCATCCCTGACCACTGGTCCTGTTAGCTAGGGATGATGGGAGTTGTAGTCCCCAAACATCTACAATTTGGGACTACAATTCCCATCATCCCTGACCCCCTGGTCCTGTTAGCTAGGGATGATGGGAGTTATAGTTCCAAAACATCTGGGGTGTCAAGGTTAGCCATCACTGCTCTAAAAACAACAACCTAGGTCAGTGATGGCTAACCTTGACCCTCCAGATGTTTTGGGACTACAACTCCCATCATCCCTGACCACTGGTCCTGTTAGCTAGGGATGATGGGAGTTATAGTTCCAAAACATCTGGGGTGTCAAGGTTAGCCATCACTGCTCTAAAAACAACAACCTAGGTCAGTGATGGCTAACCTTGACCCTCCAGATGTTTTGGGACTACAACTCCCATCATCCCTGACCACTGGTCCTGTTAGCTAGGGATGATGGGAGTTATAGTTCCAAAACATCTGGGGTGTCAAGGTTAGCCATCACTGCTCTAAAAACAACAACCTAGGTCAGTGATGGCTAACCTTGACCCTCCAGATGTTTTGGGACTACAACTCCCATCATCCCTGACCACTGGTCCTGTTAGCTAGGGATGATGGGAGTTGTAGTCCCAAAACATCTACAATTTGGGACTACAACTCCCATCATCCCTGACCACTGGTCCTGTTAGCTAGGGATGATGGGAGTTGTAGTCCCCAAACATCTACAATTTGGGACTACAACTCCGATCATCCCTGACCACTGGCCCCTGTTAGCTAGGGATGATGGGAGTTGTAGTCCCCAAACATCTGGGGTGTCAAGGTGAGCCGTCACTGGGACTAGAACATTCTCATATAGTGGTCACAAGACTCAAAATAAATACTGACCTCTTTCTATATAAAAAAAGCAAACGCAAAAAAACCCAAAACTCAGAATCTTATTCTGCATTCTTCTTACAGCATATGGGATCTGTACATCTTTTATTTTCGGACAAAACATGATGTGTTCCACGCAGCACAGAGCAATTGAGGTATGATGTCCAATAGGGGTGATGACTTTTTCCATTTTTTCCTCAAAAATTATTTCTGTAGCCCAAATGGATGAACTTTGGCCAATTAATTACTAAAACGAGGTCTATTCCGTTGAAATATTTAAAAAGGTCACGCACAAACTGTTTTTAATTTTTTCGTATGCCGTTTTACCATGTCCTAAAATTGTATTAACAATTCTATATATATGAAAATGTTCCAGCTGGATGTTTGCTGCAAAGGCCTGGCTCCGTAACCAATGCTTGAAAACCAACTGGAAAACAGATAAATCTCCAATCCACATTGCCCGAAGCAACCAGTGCTGTGAGCGTGCGATCCAAGTTGTGCGAGACTTGCACGCTCCTGCCGCAACAAGGACAACCTCCCACTGAGATTCATCCTGTCCCATGACATGATCGTGAATAATTGACTTCCTTGTGTGTTGGATGGCCCTATATAATGTTGTAGATAGGTGACTCTAAGCTGGGGTTCAATTTTATATCTGCTTACAGCAGTGATGGCTAACCTTGACACTCCAGATGTTTTGAAACTACAACTCCCATCATCCCTAGCTAATAGGACCAGTGGTCAGGGATGATGGGAGTTGTAGTCGCAAAACATCTGGAGGGTCAAGGTTAGCCACCACTGTATCTAGGTCAGTGATGGCTAACCTTGACACCCCAGATGTTTTGGAACTACAACTCCCATCATCCCTAGCTAACAGGATCAGTGGTCAGGGATGATGGGAGTTGTAGTCGCAAAACATCTGGAGGGTCAAGGTTAGCCACCACTGTATCTAGGTCAGTGATGGCTAACCTTGACACCCCAGATGTTTTGGAACTACAACTCCTATCATCCCTAGCTAACAGGATCAGTGGTCAGGGATGATGGAGTTGTCGTTCCAAAACATCTGCAGTGTCAAGGTTAGCCACCACACTCCAGATGTTTTGGAACGACAACTCCCATCATCCCTAGCTAACAGGACCTGTGGTCAGGGATGATGGGAGTTGTAGTCCCAAAACATCTGGAGTGTCAAGGTTAACCATCCCTGGCTTACAGTGACTTCCAAAAACGGATCAATAAAAATTTTAAAATCCTTTTGTGCGTGAGGTTTTTTTGATCCGATCTCTTTGAAAGTCTGATTTTATCTCCTCTTGAATGAAAGCTCATCAAATGATGATACAGGGAAATGAGGTTGTCAAAAGGCATCACCCTAATGTCCAAGGAAGGAAAAGGGACCGCTGACCATTAGTCCAATCAAGTGGCGAAATTCCATCGTGAGAGTTAAGGAGGAACTCTGAAATCTAAGACGGGTTGAGCGTTCCCGCCGTTCCCGCAGCCTCCAGGAGTGAAGAATCGGTTGCAAGTAAGTAAGTAAAACCTTTATTACGGTCGTAGACCAGATGAAGACTCGGTTTTCAAGTTGCCATTAGCCACGGGTAAAAGCAGGGAGACCAGAAGAGGTGGTGAGCGGGTGGCATCAGGATGAACCCCAGCCCTTTGGCATGAGGACTGAAGCTCACAGCTTATAGTCGACAGCAGCTTGCGTCATCTCCAGCAAGGAATGCTAGGCAGGAGAAACCATCTTAACAGGAATCAAGATCCAAATGGTTTCAGCCCATTGCTCTCGGAGTTGCAGGATTCTTCTCTTTTCCCCCCTATGCACTCTTTTCTTTCCTATGCAATGTGTGCTTTTGCAAAAGAGGACGACAGTTTCCCCTCCGCGGTTCTTAAGTGAAGGCAAATGCAAAATGCGCTTCTTTCCAGTCTTCCTACGGCGCCGCCGTGTCCGCTTTGCGCGTTAAACCTTCGGTCTTTTCCCTCGCCGCACAAAGTTATCGAACCCAGCGCATTCCGTATCATGGAAGATTCGTTGAGTCCAGAAACCACGCTTGCTATTTCAATGTCTGCTGTTGTTTTGACACTGTACACATTTAACTCTCCTTTGTATAGTGTTGCAGGGTAGGTGCGTCGTTCTCTAGAAACCCTGCAGACTAACTCGGTGATGGCTAACCTTGACACTCCAGATGTTTTTGGGACTACAACTCCATCATCCCTGACCACTGGTCCTGTTAGCTAGGGATGATGGGAGTTGTAGTTCCAAAACATCTGGGGTGTCAAGGTTAGCCATCACTGTCCTAAGCCGCAGTGATGGCTAACCTTGACACTCCAGATGTTTTGGAACTACAACTCCCATCATCCCTGACCACTGGTCCTGTTAGCTAGGGATGATGGGAGTTGTAGTCCCAAAACATCTGGAGTGTCAAGGTTAGCCATCACTGAACTAACTACATAATATTGACTTGCCGTTCATCGAAGGGCTCACACACGAAGACTTCTGGCAGCTCAATGACACTTCTAACAGTCAGGCAGTTAAAAAAAAAGGGGGGAGACTTTATAAAGCCTTTTATTAAAAAAAACAATATTTTTTTTAGTAATCATGGATGTCTCAATTCATTCCCAGTTTGACTTGAACCTGTTAAAAGATGACAGGGAGGGAGAGAGCAGATTTTAAATCGCACAGAATAAAAGAGAGAGAAAAGCAGGTTATACTTAACTGAATACGACTATGTTTACAGGCAGAAAGGTAGAGTTTTCCATATTTTTCGCTCCATAAGACACACTTTTTTCCTCCCTAAAAAGTAAGGGGAAATGTCTGTGCGTCTTATGGAGTGAATGCATGGTCGATCTCTGGCTCCCTTTCCGGCCCCGCCCCCCCTTGCCCAGGCCTCCATTGTTGAACGTTCTGCAGACGGAGGCTGTTTGTTTCCCCAGCGACCTGTGACTGGCTGATTAGATTATCTGTCTGGAAACTGTAGAAATGGCTTCCTGAAGCTGCAGAACTGTGAGTTGAACCCCATAAAAACAGGATTTTTTTCCCTTTGCAAAGTAAGCTCAACAACTTTCAGCTGATCCTCCAAAAAAGGGAGCTTTTCCCCCTTTGAAAAGAAGCGGCACAACTTGGAGCGGATCCTCAGAGAAGGGGGCTTTCCCCCTTTGCAAAAGAAGCTGCACAGCTGTGAGCTGATCCCCCCAAAAATGGGGCTTTCCCCCTTTCCCCCTCTAAAAACTAGGTGCGTCTTATGGTCAGGTGCGTCTTATGTAGCGGAAAATACGGTAAGTTTGAGAAATATCCCTGGATTCTTTGGCAACAGGGCTCCAGTTTTTTTAAAAGTAACAAAAACTACCGTAGTTTTCGCTCTATAAGGCGCACCTGACCATAGGACGCCCCTAGTTCTTAGAGGGGGAAAGCCCCAATTTTTTGAGGATCAGCTCAAATTTCTGCAGCTTCTTTTGCAAAGGAGAAAAGCCCCCTTTTTTGAGGTTCAGCTCGAATTTCTGCTGCTTCTTTTGCAAAGGAGAAAAGCCCCATTTTTTGAGGATCAGCTCAAATTTCTGCTGCTTCTTTTGCAAAGGAGAAAAGCCCCATTTTTTGAGGATCAGCTCCAATTTGTCGAGCTTACTTTGCAAAGGGAAGAAACCCTGTTTTATGGGGTTCAACTCACAGTTCTGCAGCTTCAGGAAGCCATTTCTACAGTTTCCAGACAGATAATCTAATCAGCCAGTCCCATGTCGCTGGGGAAACAGCCTCCCTCTGCAAGGGGGCGGGGCTGGAATCTCTCTCCCTTATCTCTCTCCCCAATCGTTTGCTGAGCAGCTGCTCAGCAGGCTTCCTTTCAACACCCCCTTCTCTCTCTTTTTAAATAAAAAAAGCACGATCTGCTTTTGCCCCTGGGCAGTTCAGCTCCAGGGACCACACATTCGCTCCATAAGACGCACAGACATTTCCCCTTACTTTTTAGGAGGAAAAAAAGTGTGTCTTATGGAGCGAAAAATACGGTAACCTAATCATTGGCAATTGCTCAACTTAAAATACACCACAAATAACTACCGTATTTTTCGCTCAGCAAAGGATCGGAGAGAGAGATAAGGGAGAGAGATTCCAGCCCCGCCCCCTTGCAGAGGGAGGCTGTTTCCCCAGCGACCTGTGACTGGCTGATTAGATAATCTGTCTGGAAACTGTAGAAATGGCTCCCTTTCCTGAAGCTGCAGAACTGTGAGTTGAACCCCATAAAACAGGGTTTCTTCCCTTTGCAAAGTAAGCTCGACAACTTTGAGCTGATCCTCAAAAATTGGGGCTTTTCTCCTTTGCAAAAGAAGCTGCAGAAATTTGAGCTGGTGCTCAAAAAGTGGGGCTTTTCTCCTTTGAAAAGAAACTGCAGAAATTTGAGCTGATCCTAAAAAGAATGGGGGCTTTTCCCCTCTAAAAACTAGGTGCGTCCTATGGTCAGGTGCGCCTTATAGAGCGAAAAATATGGTATCTGTCTGGAAACTGTAGAAATGGCTTCCTGAAGCTGCAGAACTGTGAGTTGAACCCCATAAAACAGGGTTTTTTCCCCCTTGCAAAGTAAGCTCAACAACTTTGAGCTGATCCTCCAAAAATGGGGCTTTTCTCCTCTGCAAAAGAAGCTGCAGAAATTTGAGCTGATCCTCAAACAATGGGGCTTTTCTCCTTTGCAAAAGAAGCTGCAGAAATTTGAGCTGATCCTCAAAAATTTGGGGCTTTCCCCCTCTAAAAACTAGGTGCGTCCTATGGCCAGGTGCGCCTTATAGAGCGAAAACTACGGTAGTTTTTGCTACTTTTTAAAAAACTGGAGCCCTGTTGCAAAAGAATCCAGGGATATTTCTCAAACTTACCGGTAACCTAATCATTGGCAATTGCTCAACTTAAAATATACCACAAATAACGACACTATTTTAACGGTGGCACCCCTGGAGGGCCGGCAGGTGAGACCTTCCATACCTAGTTTCCATTGAGCTGCTGCTGCTGCTGCTGCGAAACTCCGCTATGGTCAGCTCTTGACCTCTCGCGGCTTCTGCTCTCGCGCTCTTCGTCCTCTTCATCTCGCTCGTCGTTCCCACTGTGGTTTTTTACAGTAAAGCCTAAGAAGACAATACAAAGTTCATCTAGTCCAGTGCCTGCCATTCTGATGATGTTTACGTTTGCTTTTTCATATATTTCACCACTTATTACCGGTACATTTAGGAAAACAAAGAACATGGTTAGAGCAATGTTTCAAAAGCATGCTTTTTAATACATTAAAACGCACAAGTTTAACTCTGGCAGAATGCCTTGCTAATTTCAAAACAGAGTGCTTAGTGGAAACATTATTCTGTGTTAAGCCTCGTGAAGAAATCTAGTCTTCAGTGGAACAAATTGAAATATACTGCCTCATGCGAGTTTCCTGTTGGCCAAAACATAAAGGTAAAGGGACCCCTGACCATTAGGTCCAGTCGTGTCCGACTCTGGGGTTGCGGCGCTCATCTCGCTTTATTGGCCGAGAGCCGGCGTACAGCTTCCGGGTCGTGTGGCCAGCAGGACTAAGCCGCTTCTGGCGAACCAGAGCAGCGCATGGAAACGCCGTTTACCTTCCCGCCGGAGCGGTACCTATTTATCTACTTGCACTTTGACGTGCTTTCGAACTGCCAAGTGGGCAGGAGCTGGGACCGAGCAGCGGGAGCTCACCCCGTCACGGGGATTCGAACCGCCGACCTTCTGATCAGCAAGCCCTAGGCTCAGTGGTTTAACAGAAGTACTGTTTTTGGGAGACAGGGTGCGAGCGGGTGTGGGGGACTCCCTGGTCCTGAATGGGGTAAATGTGCCCCTGAAGGACCAGGTGTGCAGCCTGGGAGTCATTTTGGACTCACAGCTGTCCATGGAGGCGCAGGTTAATTCTGTGTCCAGGGCAGCTCCATCTGGTACGCAGGCTGAGACCCTACCTGCCCGTGGACTGTCTCGCCAGAGTGGTGCATGCTCTAGTTATCTCCCGCTTGGACTACTGCAATGCGCTCTACGTGGGGCTACCTTTGAAGGTGACCCGGAAACTGCAATTAATCCAGAATGCGGCAGCTAGACTGGTGACTGGGAGTGGCCGCTGGGACCACATAACACCGGTCCTGAGAGATCTACACTGGCTCCCAGTACGTTTCCGAGCACAATTCAAAGTGTTGGTGCTGACCTTGAAAGCCCTAAACGGCCTCGGTCCTGTATACGTGAAGGAGCATCTCCACCCCCACCGTTCAGCCCGGACACTGAGATCCAGCGCCGAGGGCCTTCTGGCGGTTCCCTCACTACGAGAAGCGAAGCTACAGGGAACCAGGCAGAGGGCCTTCTCGGTGGTGGCGCCCGCCCTGTGGAACTCCCTCCCATCAGAGGTTAAAGCGATCAACAACTACATAACATTTAGGAAATACCTGAAGGCAGTCCTGTTCAGTGAAGTTTTTAATCTGTAATATGTTAATGTATTGTTTTTTAATATTTGCTGGAAGCCGCCCAGCGTGGCTGGGGAGACCCAGCCAGATGGGCGGGGTACAAATCATAAATTATTATTATTATTAACCCACAGCGCCACCTGGGTCCCTTGGGCAAAACATACATGCCTATATATTCACATCAATTCAACTACAGTGGTACCTCGCCTAACGAATAACTCGCCTAACGTATTTTTCGCCTAACGAATGACTTCCGGTAAAACAAAATGGCCGCCGAAAACGAATTTATTCGAGTTAAGAAAAGACGTCGCGGCCGCTTTTAATAGGATTTTTTCGACTTACGAATTTTTGACCCGAATTTTCCCCCCCAATGCATTCCTATGGGGATTCGACTTACGAATTTTTTCGACTTACGAAAATCGCGTCGGAACGCATTATCGTCGTTAGTCGAGGTACCACTGCACATATAAATGATAACCCCATGGGCCAGCAGCCTGCCCTATGCTCCAGTCCAGTTTGTGGCAAAGTCAAAGAGAACGGCATTTACTTGTAAATTCCTCGCGACATGTTCTCAATGTACTTCGCTTTGTCTTGCACTCCGCAGTGGTAATGGTACGTCTTGATGCAGGCTTTGATTTCGCACCCAATCGTTGCGCCCGACTGACTGCAAAGGGTGCATTTCTTTTACAAAGAGACATTGGAGGGAGGAGACGGAGACACACACACAAACGGAGAGAGTGGGGTAGGGGGAGAGAGAGAGAGGCATTAATTTATAGCTTCCTGCTTCACAATAAATTTCATATTCTTCAAGATCTCATTTCTGGTAACGTTTTTCTTTTTCTTTTTTAATAATTTTTATTAGATTTAAGCAAAGAGAAAAAAATAGAAATAACGTTTTAAACACCACTGTGCTAGGTGAGAGTGATGGGAGTTGTAGTCCAACAACATCTGGAGGGTCACCATTCTCTATTCCTGAGCTTGGTAGATGCCCAGTAGGGTGATGACTTTTTCCATTTTTTTCTCAAAAATTATTTCCTGTAGCCCAAAGGGATGAACTTTTGCCTATTAATGACTAAAATGAGGTATATTCCGTTGAAATATTAAAAATAGGTCGCGCACAAACCGTTTTTAAATTTTTAGTATGTCGTTTCACCATTCCATAAAATTGTATTAACAATTCTATATACAGTGGTACCTCTACTTACGAATTTAATGCGTTCCGAATGCAAATTCGTAAGTAGACAAAATTCGTAAGTCGAATCCCCATAGGAATGCATTGGGGGGGGGAATTCGTAAGTCGAAACATCCGGGTCAAAAATCGTAAGTCGAAAAAATCCTATTAAAAGCGGCCGCGACGTCTTTTCGCAAGTCGAAAAAATTCGGATGCGGCTTTAACGAAAGCTCATCAAATTATGATACAGGGAAATGAGGTGGTAAAAAAGTCATCACCCTAACCACTATATTACAAATTGTTGTCACTCTATATGTTTAACATGTTCTTTTCTTCCTTTTTCCTCCAGTACAATCTTATAATCCAGCCACAAAGAACATAACTAAAAATTCAACCTTCAAATCCCTCCCTCCCACCACCCTCTCCAACAAAAAACAACCTTCAAAACTACTCCTACACCCTATACCTTATCCCCTTGGACTTCCCCCCACCTTCTCCTGTTATTATTATGTACCTTTTTTATTTTACACGATTTATATACCGTATTTTTTGCTCCATAACGCGCACTTTTTTCCTCCTAAAAAGGAAGGGGAAATGTCTGTGCGCGTTATGGAGCGAATGCATGGTCCCTGGAGCTGAATTGCCCAGGGACCAAAAGAAGATGGAGCTTTTTCTTTGACAAAGAGAGAAGGGGGGGTTGAAAGGCTGCCGCTTTACAGCTGATCAGGAAGAGATCGGGGAGAGAGAGAAGGTCGCTGGCTCCCTTCCTGCAGAGGGGGCTGTTGGTTTCCCCAGCGACATGTGACTGGCTGATTAGATTATCTGTTTGGAAACTGTAGAAAGGGCTTTGAGCTGATCCTTTTGCAACTGGGGCTTTTCTCCTTTGCAAAAGCAGCAGCACAACAACTTTGAGCTGCTCCTTTTGCAGATGGGTCTTTTCTCCTTTGCAAAAGCAGCAGCACAACAACTTTGAGCTGCTCCTTTTGCAAATGGGTCTTTTCTCCTTTGCAAAAGCAGCAGCACAACAACTTTGAGCTGCTCCTTTTGCAGATGGGTCTTTTCTCCTTTGCAAAAGCAGCAGCACAACAACTTTGAGCTGCTCCTTTTGCAAATGGGGCTTTTCTTCTTCCAAAAGAAGATGCACAACTTGGAACTGATCCTCAAAAAGGGGGGCTTTCCCCCTTTCCTCCTCAAAAAACTAGGTGCGTCTTATGGTCAGGTGCGTCTTATGGAGCGAAAAAGACAGTACTTTCTGTCTGCAGTAGTGGCTAATGTGAGAGACCAGGGGGGACTTGGCTTCCAACCTCTGCTTTCCTACAAATCTTATTCTGTCGCTTTGGGTCAGTCATTGTTCTCAAATCTACAGTTGCTGGGAGAAGAAAGGGTGTAAGGCACTGATGGTTAACCTTGACACTCCAGCTGTTTTGGGACTACAACTCCCATCATCCCTGACCACTGGTCCTGTTAGCTAGGGATGATGGGAGTTGTAGTCCCCAAACATCTAACAGTGATGGGTAACCTTGACCCTCCAGATGTTTTGGGACTACAACTCCCATCATCCCTGACCACTAGTCCTGTTATCTACGGATCAAGGGAGTTGTAGTCCCCAAACATCTACAATTTGGGACTACAACTCCCATCATCCCTGACCACTGGTCCTGTTAGCTAGGGATGATGGGAGTTGTAGTCCCCAAACATCTACAATTTGGGACTACAATTCCCATCATCCCTGAACACTCGTCCTGTTAGCTAGGGAAGATGGGAGTTGTAGTCCCCAAACATCTACAAATTGGGACTACAATTCCCATCTTCCCTGGCCACTGGTCCAGTTAGCTTGGGATCATGGGAGTTGTAGTCCCCAAACATCTGGAGTGTCAAGGTTAGCCATATTTGGAGTCACGTCTGCAGCCCTCAGCTCTTTGGAGGGTAAAAGCCAGGTGGGTGGATAGGTCAGGCTCAGACAAGGAGGACATACCATTCTTTTCCCTCGTTTGATTTCTTGAAGTACAGTTTTAATATCAAAATCACCAAACTCGGCCCTCGACGTCGTTGTCAATTGTACAGTGCCAGAAGAGAACAGCTAGAAAGAAAGGAGAGGCAAAATATTAGGAACTAGTGAATGTAGCCCGTTAATAACGGGCGCTAGATACCCACGCGAGGGCTGAGAGGGGGGCCCGGCCTCCCGCTGAGCGCCGGCCGGCTAGGCGAGCAGGAGCTCCGACCCGCCCTTCCGCGGGCCCGGGACCGCCACTTCTCCGCGCACGCCACTGCCGCCGCCCCGGGGCGCACCATGGCGCGCTGGCTCCGCGAGCGCCTGCTTTTCCGCAGCGCCAAGCCGCCGCCGCCGGATTACGCGGCGGGCCCGGAGCAGCCCGACCTCCTCGCAGCCTACCGGCTGCAGCGGGAGTGGGACTTCGAAGACCCCTACACGGGCGGAGCCGCAGCCGCCGACAGCCCTGACGGTCCCCGCTGCTGATCGCCGTGGAAGCGGCGCAGGCGGCCGAAACGGCCGCGGCCTCCGGGACCTGCGATGCCCAGGGCCAGCGAGAAAAGGTGGGGCTTCCCTCTCCGTCGGAGGGCTGGAGTCGGAGGTGCTCTTTCTCCGGAGGGTGGGGGGTTGGGGGCTTTCGTTTCAGCCTCCAGCCTGGCTCTGTTTACTCGGAAGTAAGCCCCCATTGTTCTCCTCGTCCCGCGCTAGAGGGGATTGAGGGAGGCTCGTCGTCCTCCTCCTCCTTCTCAGCCATGGCGGAGAGAGGGGCGCTGACACGCCCCCTCTCCGCCCGCTCCAATCCCTGCGTCCCTGTGGGACATGCGCAGCGGAAAATTTCCACTGACACACGGAACGTACTGTCAGGGGCTGGCCGGGTTCCGAGTCACTGTCTGAGGACACAGCTGGCCAAGATAGGGCACAGCTAACGCCCGAGGAGTTCTTGAGGGTGTGGGACCAGGAACAGGCACAGCCCCTGTCAACACCAGAGGCGGTAATGAGGGAATGGGGGGAGTCCCCAGCCGGGGCTCCAGTGCAGCCAATGGGAGGAGATCAGGAAGTGGAGATCCGGGAGGAGACGAGGCTCGAAGAGCCTGCCAGAGCATCGGATGCAACCAGCATGGAGGAGGAAAGTGAAAGGGAGGAGGCTGGCGCCGCCCAGCCCCGGTCCAGAGGGCGGAAGCGAAAGGAGGGGAGGCGGCGCCTGGGATTCCCGAAGCTTTTATGCTGGGGGCAGAGCCGAAAGGCGGTACTTCGAGGATCTGAGCCAGAGGAGTCGGATGATGAACTGTGACACTTATCAAGTTTGATGCTGTAAATAAAGCTACTAGTTGAATAGACTCTGTCTATGGATGCTTGCTCTTGAGGAGGGCACACATCCCTCTCACACGTACGCACGGACACAGGCACTTTATTATATAGGATTACTAGTGAATTGAAGCCCGTTGAGATAACGGGCGCTAGCCCGGCCGCACACACGCGCGCCTTGCGGGGCGGGGGGCACAGCCGCGGCTGCGTTCCTGCCGCCACGGAGGGAGGAGGCTGAGCGCGGGGAAACCGGGGAGCCCCCCAACCCTGGACGCCCCCTCGGAGGCCGGCACCGCCGCGCGCGCCCAGCTCCCTCCCCCGCCGTGGCCTCTCCCTCGGTGGCCGAGCGCAGCCTGCAGCAGGCGCGGCTCCCGCAGGCTGAGCAAGTGCCGGCCGCAGCGGCCGCCATAGGCGGCGGGAGCGGCGCGGCGGTGGGAGTCTTCATAGGCGGGCGGCAGCGGCGGCAGCCCCGGCAATGGCGGCGGCGCAGTTTCGGCCGGCCGGAAGTGTCACTGCGTCGTCCCGCCCCCTCTCCGCCCCCTCCAATCCCTGCGTCCCTGTGTGACATGCGCAGAACGCACTTCCGTGACACACGGAAAAGCAGGGACACTTCAATATTATTATATAGGATGTTTAATATGAAGGAATATTAACCTGCTAAAGATGATATGCAATAAATCCAATTAGAAGGGGAGGCGAGGAAGTCAACTGAAATATTTTATGGAAAATGATTGAATCTGACCTCGGAAGGAGGACAGGCAAAGCATGTTACTAAAAAAGAGAATGGTTAAATGCACTATGTTTTTGTACACCCCCTTGTGAGAGGGGGGGATGGATATTTAACTTCCCACGGTGAGAGAGGGGAAGCATTAAAATTCAACCACTGTCCTACCTTTTATCACATGTGGTGGGAATGTAAGAGGGTGAAAAACTTCTGGGATATGATATACAGGGAGATGAAGAAAATGTTGAAATATACATTTGTGAAAAAACCAGAAGCCTTTCTATTGGGAATTATAGGTACCGATATAACAAGACAAGATACTAGACTTTTTCAATACGCAGTGACCGCAGCGAGAATACCGATTGCCCCAAACTGGAAGCAAGAAGAAATGCCGACTGTAGAGGAATGGAAAATGAAACTATTAGACTATGCAGAAATGGATAAAATGACAGGGAGAATCCGGGAGCAGCGGGAGCAGAAGTTTGTCAAAGACTGGAAAAAATTTACAGACTATTTAAAAGAAAGTACTGAACTGAATATGTTTGTAGGCAGGGTGGATTTGATTTAAATCAAATTGATTTAAATCACGATTTAAATCACTAGTCAGTAAGGCTTGATTTAAATCCCTAGTCAGTAAGGCTTGATTTAAATATTTTCTTTACAGAAAGACTCCTTCTTGCTGGTATAATCTTAATATTTACAACCATATGAAGGTTTCATTTTTAGAATAATAAATTTTCAGAGTAGTTTTTACAGTTATATCAAAAATTACTGATTTGGTTATACTACTAGAAATACATAGATAATTATGAAATTATGGTGAGGTTTCATAAGTTAACTGTTTATATTTGGACAACTTTTCTGCTGTACTTTATTGGAAGGAGAAAAATAATCATTTCCTTAATCACCATTTAAACAATTTATTTAACTAAAACAATAACATGATAGCATATGTATCCATATTTGTTAACTGATGTGGTTAAACTTTTTTAAAAAAAAAACCTTAGACTGAGTTTTAGCACACTTGATAAACTTAAAACAAATCCTTCTTTCCTGATGAATAGCCTTTGGACTACAATGTAACTTAAAAAGAAGACTATATTTAGAAAGATTTTTCCTCCAAAAGCATTTTATTTTAAAAATCCAATTTAAATCAAAAAAATCCGATTTTTTTGATTTTTATCCACCCTGTTTGTAGGACTACAGGAGGTGTTGTAGAACAAGAAAGAATACTGTTGTAAATATGAACTTACATTTGAACAGGAGTAGATATTGTAGAACAATGGTTGAAATAAGAAGTACAAGATTACAGAGAAATACATAAAGTCACCAGAAAGGTTTGAAGGAAGTCAAGGCTGTAAAAAGCCAAAAGGTTTAAGAAGTGGAAGGATGTGATGTTATTCTTGTAAAAAATTCTTCGGTTGAAAAGAATAATAAAAATGATATTAAAAAAAGAAAAGAAAATTGAACCACTGTCCATGTTTGGAGCTTATAAAATTGAAAAACTAATAAAAATTATTTATAAAAAAAAGAGAGAATAAGGACCAAATGACTTTTCTCACCATGCACTTGTAATGTGCAGCTGCCTTTTTGGCATTGAAGATATGTAGCTTCCCTCGCGCTTCATTTTCTTCTTCGCCGGCGTGACAGAATCCACATTTAGGTTTTGTGTCGCTGGGGCTGCTTCTGTGGGGCGATCGGTCTCTCTGGAAGAAAAAAAAAACTTGTTCTAAAATGTGCCAGAACAAGAAAGATGGTTTCGACACAAGGCAACAAAGTACCGTATTTATCGCTGTATAAGGCGCACCTGACCATAGGACGCACCTAGTTTTTAGAGGGGGAAAGCCCCATTTTTGGAGGATCAGCTCAAATTTCTGCAGCTTCTTTTGCAAAGGAGAAAAGCCCCATTTTTGGAGGATCAGCTCAAAGTTGTTGAGCTTACTTTGCAAAGGGGAAAAAACCCTGTTTTATGGGGTTCAACTCACAGTTCTGCAGCTTCAGGAAGCCATTTCTACAGTTTCCAGACAGATACCGTATTTTTCGCTCTATAAGGCACACCTGACCATAGGACGCACCTAGTTTTTAGAGGGGGGAAGCCCCAATTTTTTGGAGGATCAGCTCAAATTTCTGCAGCTTCTTTTGCAAAGGAGAAAAGCCCCATTTTTTGAGGATCAGCTCAATTTCTGCAGCATGTTTTGCAAAGGATAAAAGCCCCATTTTTGAGGATCAGCTCAAATTTCTGCAGCTTCTTTTGCCAAGGAGAAAAGCCCCATTTTTGAGGATCAGCTCAAATTTCTGCAGCTTCTTTAGCAAAGGAGAAAAGCCCCATTTTTGAGGATCAGCTCAAATTTCTGCAGCTTCTTTTGCCAAGGAGAAAAGCCCCATTTTTGGAGGATCAGCTCACATTTCTGCAGCTTCTTTTGCAAAGGAGAAAAGCCCCATTTTTGGAGGATCAGCTCAAATTTCTGCAGCTTCTTTAGCAAAGGAGAAAAGCCCCATTTTTGGAGGATCAGCTCAAATTTCTGCAGCTTCTTTTGCAAAGGAGAAAAGCCCCATTTTTGGAGGATCAGCTCCAAGTTGTTGAGCTTACTTTGCAAAGGGAAAAAACCCTGTTTTATGGGGTTCAACTCACAGTTCTGCAGCTTCAGGAAGCCATTTCTACAGTTTCCAGACAGATAATCTAATCAGGGGCTGGAATCTCTCTCCCTTATCTCTCTCCCCGATCGTTTGCTGAGCAGCTGCTCAGCGGGCTTCCTTTCAACACCCCCTCCTCTCTTTTTTTTATATACCGGTATTAAAAAGCACGATCTGCTTTTGCCCCTGGGCAGTTCAGCTCCAGGGACCACCCATTCGCCCCATAAGACGCACAGACATTTCCCCATACTTTTTGGGAGGGAAAAAGTAAGTCTTATGGAGCGAAAAACACGGTAAGTTCATTATAAAAAAAGAGACACAGACTTCTTTGAGAGGTTTATAAACAAACATAGAAGCCACTTACATACGAACTGCTTTCTACATCATCTGTGCCGTGTGAACATGTGGACCGAGTATCTTCTGGCTGCCCTTTAAGACTCAATTTCCTGGGCCTTCCTTTGCGCCCCTTCTTTTTGGGAGGAGGGGATGTCTCCGACTCATCTAGTTCATTTAAACCTTCTCCTAAATCTGAAGGCAGAAAACCCACACACATAAAAAGGCTGGAACGGTTTTTCACAAGCTCCTGTAGGGTACTGTCTGGAGGCGGTTGGAGGATGGATGGCGGCTAACAGATGGAGGTTGAATCCTGACAAGACAGAAGTGCTGTTTTGGGGGGACAGGGGGCGGGCAGGTGTGGGGGGACGCCCTGGTCCTGAATGGGGTAACTGTTCCACAAAACATTGTCAAAGGCTTTCTCTGCATCAATCAACATCATAATGCCTTTACAATCCTTCTCCCTGGTCCTGAATGGGGTAACTGTGCCCCTGAAGGACCAGGTGCGCAGCCTGGGAGTCACTTTGGACTCACAGCTGTCCATGGAGGCGCAGGTTAATTCTGTGTCCAGGGCAGCTCCATCTGGTGCGCAGGCTGAGACCCTACCTGCCCGTGGACTGTCTCGCCAGAGTGGTGCATGCTCTAGTTATCTCCCGCTTGGACTACTGCAATGCGCTCTACGTGGGGCTACCTTTGAAGGTGACCCGGAAACTGCAATTAATCCAGAATGCGGCAGCTAGACTGGTGACTGGGAGCGGCCGCCGGGACCACATAACACCGGTCCTGAGAGATCTACACTGGCTCCCAGTACGTTTCCGAGCACAATTCAAAGTGTTGGTGCTGACCTTGAAAGCCCTAAACGGCCTCGGTCCTGTATACGTGAAGGAGCGTCTCCACCCCCACCGTTCAGCCCGGACACTGAGATCCAGCGCCGAGGGCCTTCTGGCGGTTCCCTCACTACGAGAAGCGAAGCTACAGGGAACCAGGCAGAGGGCCTTCTCGGTGGTGGCGCCCGCCCTGTGGAACGCCCTCCCTTCAGATGTCCAAGAGAACAACAACTACCAGACCTTTAGAAGACATCTGAAGGCAGCCCTGTTTAGGGAGGCTTTTAACGTTTAATAGATGGTTGTATTTTAATGTTCTGTTGAAAGCCGCCCAGAGTGGCTGGGGAAACCCAGCCAGATGGACGGGGTATAAATAATAATAAAGTATTATTATTATTATTATTATTATTATTATTATTATTATTATTATTATTATTATTATATTACACACCCACTGGCACAAAAGACTGGCTGGGGAGGAAAGCAGGCCTTGCTTTGACATGGCAGCAGCAGGCAATTTATTGGGTTGAACGCAGGCTCCTTTTTAATTATTTCGAAACCTGTGTTATAAGACCCCAATGTTCCCCACTGCCAGAATCACAATAACCTGGGAAAGCAAGTTCCAAATAACTTATGTAAGCTCACTTCCAGTTATAGGGAGGGAGGAACTGATACGGCTACAGTTCTCCCCATGTTCACTTCTCCCATTACTTCTGAATATACATGACAGCTTCCCAGAATAAGCAGCCAAAGAGCAAAAACAAGTATTTTCTTACAGCGTTCCTTGAATTAAACAGTGCAGTTATTAAGAGTAATTTATTTCTTATTAATATGCTTCTGCCCTCATCCTCTTTTTTCTTGATTGGAAAGCATGTACTTTTCGATGCAGAGCTACTTCAAACAATGAACTATGAATAATTTTACCTTCAGAGTTGTGTGGTGCTTTCTTGTGTTTTCGACATAATATCCTAGGGATAGAACATTGGAAAGAGCAAAGTCAGCCACAAAGGAAAAGCTTTTATATCTGTTTATAGAATCCTAGAATCATAGAATCCTAGAGTTGGAAGAGACCCCAAGGGCCATCCAGTCCAACTCCCTGCCAAGCAGGAATCATTATTCATATTATTATTAGAATCCCAGAATCCTAGAGTTGGAAGAGACCCCAAGGGCCATCCAGTCCAACCCCCTGCCAAGCAGGAACACCATCAAAGCATTCCTGACAGGTGGCTGTCAAGCCTCTGCTTAAAGACCTCCAAAGAAGGAGACTCCACCACACTCCTTGGCAGCAAATCCCACTGTCGAACAGCTCTTACTGTCAGGAAGTTCTTCGTAATGTTGAGGTGGAATCTTCTTTCTTGTAGTTTGAATCCATTGCTCCGTGTCCGCTTCTCTGGAGCAGCAGAAGACAACCTTTCTCCCTCCTCTATATGACATCCTTTGATATATTTGAACATGGCTATCATATCACCCCTGAACCTTCTCTTCTCCAGGCTAAACATACCCAGCTCCCTAAGCCGTTCCTCATAAGGCATCGTTTCCAGGCCTTGGACCATTTTGGTTGCCCTCCTCTGGACACGTTCCAGCTTGTCAGTATCCTTCTTGAACTGTGGTGCCCAGAACTGGACACAGTATTCCAGGTGAGGTCTGACCAGAGCGGAATACAGTGGTACTATTACTTCCCTTGATCTAGATGCTATACTCCTATTGATGCAGCCCAGAATTGCATTGGCTTTTTGAGCTGCTGCATCACACTGTTGACTCATGTCAAGTTGATGGTCTACCAAGACTCCTAGATCCTTTTCACTTGTACTGCTCTCAAGCCAGGTGTCACCCATCCTGTATTTGTGCCTTTCCTTTTTTTTGCCCAAGTGTAGTACTTTACATTTCTCCCTGTTCAAATTCATCCTGTTTGCCTTGGCCCAGTTCTCTAATCTGTTGAGGTCATTTTGAAGTGTGATCCTGTCCTCTGGGGTATTAGCCACCCCTCCCAATTTGGTGTCATCTGCAAACTTGATCAGGATGCCCTCAAGCCCATCATCCAAGTCATTGATAAAGATGTTGAATAAGACTGGGCCCAAGACAGAACCCTGTGGCACCCCACTAGTCACTTCTCTCCAGGATGAAGAGGAGCCATTGATGAGCACCCTTTGGGTTCGGTCAGCCAGCCAGTTACAAATCCACTGAATGGTAGCATTGTCTAGCCCGCATTTTACCAGCTTCTTTACAAGAATATCATGGGGCACCTTGTCAAAGGCCTTGCTGAAATATATATATAAATGCGAAATATAAATGTTGACCTTAAATATAAGTTTAGAACTATACCGTCACACTAACAAGACTTCAAGGTACTTTGCACTGAAAGAAATCCACCTCCGAAAACCTCTGCTTAAGTAACGAAAGTCGGTTCCTTTAACGGCGGAGAAATGCAGGTGGGTCCTTACATGTAAATGCCTTGAGAAGGTTTCTCTCGGATCTGAGCCTTATCGTGCAACGCACAATAGTAGTGATATGTCTTGTGGCAGGTTTTGACATCGCAGCCAACAGTTGCTCCGGGGCAGTGGCATAAGGAGCACATCTGAAAGCAGGAAAAAGACACACATTTGAAACCTCAGAAGCAAAGGCAATTAAGCGGAAAAGAGGGAAAGGAAGCTGATTGCACTGAATTGGTACTGCTATTTCTTTTGCATGATACTTAGAATGTGAAAAGGAAGCTGCGCCAAATGAAAGGCAGAGAAAATGTGTATTCAGTCTGAATAAAAGGGGATTATACTGTACTTCAGTTTCCATGTTAAGTCTGTTACAGCAAAAAAACACCAGTTAAAAGCACCTTAAAAACCAACTAATTATGGTATATTCGCTTTTGAGCACTATGGTCCATGAAAGCTTATGCCATTGTTGGTCTAAGGCAGTGATGGCTAACCTTGACACCCCAGATGTTTTGGAACTACAACTCCCATCATCCCTAGCTAACAGGATCAGTGGTCAGGGATGATGGGAGTTGTAGTCCCAAAACATCTGGAGTGTCAAGGTTAGCCTTCACTGTTATAGATGTTTTGGAACTACAACTCCCATCATCCCTAGCTAACAGGATCAGTGGTCAGGGATGATGGGAGTTGTAGTCCCAAAACATCTGGAGTGTCAAGGTTAGCCATCACTGGTCTAAGGTACCAGCTCTACCTCTCTTTCAAATTAGAACCAGTGAAGGCGGTGAAGGTCCTGTGTGAGTGCCTGGAGGCGGTTGGAGGATGGATGGCGGCTAACAGATTGAGGTTGAATCCTGACAAGACAGAAGTGCTGTTTTTGGGGGACAGGGGGCGGGCAGGTGTGGGGGACTCCCTGGTCCTGAACGGGGTTACTGTGCCCCTGAAGGACCAGGTGCGCAGCCTGGGAGTCATTCTGGACTCACAGCTGTCCATGGAGGCGCAGGTTAACTCTGTGTCCAGGGCAGCTCCATCTGGTACGCAGGCTGAGACCCTACCTGCCCGCGGACTGTCTGGCCAGAGTGGTGCATGCTCTGGTTATCTCCCACTTGGACTACTGCAATGCGCTCTACGTGGGGCTACCTTTGAAGGTGACCCAGAAACTGCAATTAATCCAGAATGCGGCAGCTAGACTGGTGACTGGGAGCGGCCGCCGGGACCACATAACACCGGTCTTGAAAGATCTACATTGGCTCCCAGTACGTTTCCGAGCACAATTCAAAGTGTTGGTGCTGACCTTGAAAGCCCTAAACGGCCTCGGTCCTGTATACCTGAAGGAGTGTCTCCACCCCCATCGGTCAGCCCGGACACTGAGATCAAGCGCCGAGGGCCTTCTGGTGGTTCCCTCGCTGCGAGAAGCAAAGCTACAGGGAACCAGGCAGAGGGCCTTCTCGGTGGTGGCGCCCGCCCTGTGGAACGCCCTCCCAGCAGAGGTTAAGGAGATGAACAACTATCTGAAATTCAGAAGATACCTCAAGGCAGCCCTATTTAGGGAAGTTTTTAACCTGTGATTTTAATGTATTTTTATATCTGTTGGAGGCCGGCCAGAGTGGCTGGGGAGACCCGGCCAGATGGGCGGGGTACAAATAAAAGAATTATTATTATTATTAGACACTGATATATTCTACACTTATATATCACCTACTGACTCGGATAAGTAGCAAAGCTACACTTCTGAGTTAGTTACACTGGGTGTATCTCTCTGGCACACACATGATCTTCAGACGCTCCACTGAAATCAAGAGGAAACGCAGAAGCCCCAAATACAACTAAGCTTTGTATATTCGGCAAGAAGTGAAACAGTCTGCATTTACCGTAAGTAGCTGCCCAATTAATCCAGGATTTCCAACACAATCCAATCACTTGAGGAAACTTATCGGTGTGCAAAACAACTTCTATTAAAATCTTTTCAAGATCAGACGTTTGGCAAATGCAGACAATTCTGCGATTGAAAACGGCTGCAAAACTACTGTTGAGCACAAAAGCAGTGTTGCCTCCTCTAAACACTGTTTTGTTGCAGTAGCTGTTCTCATATGGCAGCTTTCTACTCAAATACATTACAGTACAGTCAGGGGCGTTCCTAGCCCCTTGGCTACCCGGGGCGGGAAGCCAAGAGGCACCCCCCGGGGGCGGGGCGTCGTGGCGTGTACCAAGGGGGTGCCGGGCGGGCAGCGGCTTCGGGACTGCACTGCATGGAGGAGAGGGGCGGGTCAGCAGCCAGGGGGGGGTCACCCCCTCGTGGCTCTGGTCCGCCCCTCTCCTGCATGCCGGGGCGCCGCCCAGGGAGCCCAGCCAGCGGCGGAAAAAGCCGCTGAAAGGGGGCGAAAAAGGAAAACAAAGCAGGCGCTTGAAAGCTTGACCCCCCCCTGGCTGCTGGCCCGCCCCTCTCCTGCATGCCGCGGCGCCGCAAGCCAGCCAGCGACGGGGAGGAGGCTATTTTCGGCGCTGCCGGGGCGGAGCCGCAGGGGCGGCCAGTGAAGGGGGGTGACACCCGGCAGTGCCGAAAATAGCCTTAAAAAAAAATAAATTAAAAATTATTATTATTATTATTTTAAATTAGCCCAATTTGTCACCCCCAGCTGGGTGGTACCCGGGGCAGCTCGCCCCCCCCCCGTCCCCTTGCTACGCCCCTGAGTACAGTGGTATAGACAAAAAAGGGGGGGTTTCTTCAAGAACAGTGGCAATTCACTTTAAAGCTCCCTAGACTTTGCTGTGCCAGAAAACTACATTCACAGGATGCCCGTTTTGGCACTGGAGGTAAAATGGGAATGTGCTGCCCCCTCCCTGATGCCAGCGCCATGTCTCTCTTACCCTGCATTGCACGCTGGTGCAACGCGCTGGCAGGGGCATCACCTTCCAGCGAAACCTTGTGAGATCTCACAATTTCTGCAAGATCTCAAAGATTTCAGCGAGACCTTGCTGGAAACCGGCACTGCTTCTTCCCCGCTGGCAGTTTTATCAACTGACTGAACAACATTTCATTTTGAGTTGAGCTTTTCCACTTTCAGGATCTAGAAATGCCATCCTTACCAGCTTGGTCCCTCTTTTGATTTCCTTTTCAACGTCTTCAATGGAAAAGCCTCCAAGGCTCTCGTTATCAGAGTGGGAAGATACCAAGGCAGATGAAAAAAGCTAAAAACAGACCGCGAAAGAGAGAGAGAGAGAGAGCAAATTGTGACTTCACGACTGATTAAATTAAAGACAATACCGTGTTTCTCCTAAAATAAGACACCGTCTTATGTTTTTCTTTTCCTCCAAAAAACACAGTATGGCTTCTTTTCGGGGGATGTCTTATTTTAACTGCTCCGCGTCGGGACGTGGCTTAAGCAGGCATCCCCTAACTTCAGCCCTCCAGATGTTTGGGACTAAAATTCCCATCATCCCTGACCACTGGTCCTGTTAGCTAGGGATCATGGGAGTTGTAGTCCCCAAACATCTACAATTTGGGACTACAACTCCCATCATCCCTGACCACTGATCCTGTTAGCTAGGGATAATGGGAGTTGTAGTCCCCAAACATCTACAATTTGGGACTACTATTCCCATCATCCCTGACCACTGGTCCTGTTAGCTAGGGATGATGGGAGTTGTAGTCCCCAAACATCTACAATTTGGGACTACAATACCCATCATCCCTGACCACTGGTCCTGTTAGCTAGGGATGATGGGAGTTGTAGTCCCCAAACATCTACAATTTGGGACTACAATTCCCATCATCCCTGACCACTGTTCCTGTTATCATGGGAGTTGTAGGCCAAAACATCTGGAGGGCCACAGTTTGGGGATGCCTGGTCTTAAGGGAGAGGCGCCACATCCCTATGTCTTATTTTCAGGGTATGGCTTCTATTTCTCAAATGTGTAGAAATCCTGCTACGGCTTATTTTAGGGCTACGTCTTATTTGAGGAGAAACAGGGTATCAGAACTTTGAGAGAGGTTTCTTAACATGCAGTACTATAGAGAGTTATGAATATGTCATGTTCTGTTCTAAAGCATTTTTATGGGCAGTATGATCCTATATATACTGTATAAGCTTACTTGGACATCAGTCCTATGAATTCAACAATGTTGATGCCTGCCTGGGGGGGCAAATCACACTAAAAATAACAATGAGAGGCAATGAGGAGCGTCTCCACCCCCACCATTCAGCCCGGACACTGAGGTCTCTTTGTTCTCTTTGACATCTGAAGTTCAAATAAATCCTAAACTTATCTATTCCTACTTCATTTCCCCATTTCCCCATTCTATATTCAATCTGTAAATTACGGTTTCTTCGACATTATTTCATTTCGAAATTTTACAATATTTTTTTAAGATAGTCTCTAAATTTCTTCCAATCTTCTTCCACCGCTTCTTCCCTCCGGTCGCGGAGTCTCGCGGCCAGTTCGGCCAGTTCCATATAGTCCATCATTTTCATCTGCCATTCTTCCATGGTCGGTAAGTCAAGCCCCTCTCTCAGCCCACCGCAGCAGCGTTTGGGAGCACTTACCATACACTTCTGATGCGCTGCCACCTTCTGGTTTTCCGAGAGCAGGAGCTGCCCACATTCGTTATCTTTGTTGGATCGGCAGAAGGCGCACTTGCGCTGCCTCCCGGGTCCTTTTTTCGGTCCAGCTGCCGCCGACATGATTCTTACAGCAATTCGAAGAACGCTACTTCAAGCCTTGCCGATGCGACACAGAACAACAAAAAAGAGGGTACAAACCATCATGTTAGCGGCAACTGTGTTTTTTGCAAAAGTTTGACAAATGTTTTCACTATGTCTGTCAAGAAAAGGCCACTCAACGCAACAGTTAATGCCGGACAAGAAAAGCTTTGCTTGCTGAAAAGGATTGGTTTTAGCTGCTGAAACATTGATATTTTTTGACACTGGCTGAAGCCTTGCTCCTGCTTTATCCCACACAGCAGGGCTGGTTTGGTTTTTAAACCCAGGAGTGTGTTTCCCTGGTTGGATATTTCTAATCGATGTTTTTTAAATCTTTTTTTAAAACCTTGTATTTCATGTTACCGTATTTTTTGCTCCATAACGCGCACTTTTTTCCTTCTAAAAAGGAAGGGGGAAAGTCTGTGCGCGTTCTGGAGCGAATGCATGGTCCCTGGAGCTGAATTGCCCAGGGACCAAAAGAAGATGGAGCTTTTTCTTTTGCAAAGAGAGAAGGGGGTGTTGAAAGGCTGCCGCTTTACAGCTGATCAGCAAGAGATCGGGAAGAGAGAGAAGGTCGCTGGCTCCCTTCCTGCAGAGGAGGCTGTTGGTTTCCCCAGTGACATGGGACTGGTTGATTAGATTATCTGTTTGGAAACTGTAGAAAGGGCTTTGAGCTGATCCTTTTGCAACTGGGGCTTTTCTCCTTTGCAAAAGCTGCAGCACCACAACTTTGAGCTGCTCCTCAAAGAAATGCAAACAGGGGACGCAGAAAGGGCAGAACTCCTCAATACCTTCTTTGCCTCCGTCTTCTCCAAAAAAGAAAACAATGCCCGACCTGAAGAATATGGAGCAGATGATTCAGCAGGGGAAACACAGCCCAGAATAAGTAAGGAGGTAGTACAAGAACACTTGGCTAGTTTAGATGTATTCAAGTCTCCAGGGCCAGATGAACTACATCCCAGAGTATTAAAAGAACTGGCAGAGGTGATTTCAGAACCACTGGCAGTAATCTTTGAGAATTCCTGGAAAAAAGGTGAAGTCCCAGCAGACTGGAGGAGGGCAAATGTTGTCCCTATTTTCAAAAAGGGGAAAAGAGAGGACCCAAACAATTACCGCCCAGTCAGCCTGACATCAATACCAGGAAAGATTCTAGAGCAGATCATTAAGCAAATGGTCTGTGAGCACCTAGAAAGGAACGCTGTGATCACTAAAAGTCAGCATGGGTTTCTGAAAAATAAGTCATGTCAGACTAATCTGATCTCATTTTTTGACAGAATTACAAGCCTGGTAGACGGAGGGAACGCCGTGGATGTAGCCTATCTTGATTTCAGCCAGGCCTTTGACAAGGTGCCCCATGATATTCTTGTAAAGAAGCTGGTAAAATGTGGGCTAGACAATGCTACCATTCAGTGGATTTGTAACTGGCTGACTGACCGAACCCAAAGGGTGCTCATCAATGGATCCCCTTCATCCTGGAGAGAAGTGACTAGTGGGGTGCCACAGGGTTCTGTCTTGGGCCCAGTCTTATTCAACATCTTTATCAATGACTTGGATGATGGGCTTGAGGGCATCCTGATCAAGTTTGCAGATGACACCAAATTGGGAGGGGTGGCTAATACCCCAGAGGACAGGATCACACTTCAAAATGACCTCAACAGATTAGAGAACTGGGCCAAGGCAAACAGGATGAATTTTAGCAGGGAGAAATGTAAAGTACTACACTTGGGCCAAAAAAAGGAAAGGCACAAATACAGAATGGGTGATACCTGGCTTGAGAGCAGTACAAGTGAAAAGGATCTAGGAGTCTTGGTAGACCACAAACTTGACATGAGTCAACAGTGTGATGCAGCAGCTCAAAAAGCCAATGCAATTCTGGGCTGCATCAATAGGTGTATAGCATCTAGATCAAGGGAAGTAATAGTACCACTGTATTCCGCTCTGGTCAGACCCCACCTGGAATACTGTGTCCAGTTCTGGGCACCACAGTTCAAGAAGGATACTGACAAGCTGGAACGTGTCCAGAGGAGGGCAACCAAAATGGTCAAAGGCCTGGAAACGATGCCTTATGAGGAACGGCTTAGGGAGCTGGGTATGTTTAGCCTGGAGAAGAGAAGGTTCAGGGGTGATATGCTAGCCATGTTCAAATATCTCAAAGGATGTCATATAGAGGAGGGAGAAAGGTTGTTTTCTGCTGCTCCAGAGAAGCGGACACGGAGCAATGGATTCAAACTACAAGAAAGAAGATTCCACCTAAACATTAGGAAGAACTTCCTGACAGTAAGAGCTGTTGGACAGTGGAATTTGCTGCCAGGGAGTGTGGTGGAGTCTCCTTCTTTGGAGGTCTTTAAGCAGAGGCTTGACAGCCACCTGTCAGGAATGCTTTGATGGTGTTTCCTGCTTGGCAGGGGGTTGGACTGGATGGCCCTTGGGGTCTCTTCCAACTCTAGGATTCTATGATTCTATGATTCCTTTTGCAGATGGGTCTTTTCTCCTTTGCAAAAGCAGCAGCAGCACAACTTTGAGCTGCTCCTTTTGCAGATGGGTCTTTTCTCCTTTGCAAAAGCAGCAGCAGCACAACTTTGAGCTGCTCCTTTTGCAGATGGGTCTTTTCTCCTTTGCAAAAGCAGCAGCAGCACAACTTTGAGCTGCTCCTTTTGCAGATGGGTCTTTTCTCCTTTGCAAAAGCAGCAGCACAACAACTTTGAGCTGCTCTTTTTGCAGATGGGTCTTTTCTCCTTTGCAAAAGCAGCAGCAGCACAACAACAAGTTTGAGCTGCTCCTTTTGCAAATGTTTCTTTTCTCCTTTGCAAAAGCAGCAGCACAACAACAACTTTGAGCTGATCCTTTTGCAAATGGGGCTTTTCTCCTTTGCAAAAGCAGCAGCACAACAACTTTGAGCTGCTCCTTTTGCAAATGGGTCTTTTCTCCTTTGCAAAAGCAGCAGCACAACAACTTTGAGCTGCTCCTTTTGCAGATGGGTCTTTTCTCCTTTGCAAAAGCAGCAGCACAACAACTTTGAGCTGATCCTTTTGCAAATGGGGCTTTTCTTCTTCCAAAAGAAGATGCACAACTTTGAACTGATCCTCAAAAAGGGGAGCTTTCCTCCTCAAAAAACTAGGTGCGCGTTATGGTCCAGTGCGCGTTATGGAGCGAAAAATACGGTACTCCTTTGGAACTTTTAAAAGTTACGCTTGATATGACTGTTCTTCAGGGTCTGTCAATAAAGCACCAAGGTTTTACACACACACACACACAAAACTGACAGTGATCTACCCCCCCATTTTGGGGGTTCAGGTCAAAGTTGTTTAGCAAGGAAAGCCCTGTTTTTTTGGGTGCAGATCAAAGGCAGGAGGAGGAAGGCCAGTTTTGGGGGGGTACAGGGCAAATATGATGAGCTTTTTTTAGGGGAGCCAACGTTGTTCAGCTTTTGGGGGGAGCCACTGATCTACCACAGATGACTGGTGATCTACCAGTAGATCATGATTTACCTGTTGGACGTGCCTGCTGTACAGTATTCCAAACACATGAACTCTTGTTTTTATGATGACATCGTTATGAAGCCAGCAAGGCAATGCATGGTACCGAGGAATAAGTCTCCCTGAATGCTATGGGCTTTCCTTCCAAGAACAGGTGCTTAGTGCAACAGCTCTACTAGCCAGATGTTGTGCCTGTGCATGTAGGTCAGTGATGGCTAACCTTGACACTCCAGATGTTTGGGGACGACAACTCCCATCATCCCTAGCTAACAGGACCAGTGGTCAGGGATGATGGGAGTTGTAGTCCCAAAACATCTGGGGTGTCAAGGTTAGCCATCACTGGCCTAGGCTAACCTTGACACCCCCAGCTGTTTTGGAACTACAACTCCCATCATCCCTAGCTAACAGGATCAGTGGTCAAGGATGATGGGAGTTGTAGTCCCAAAACATCTGGAGGGTCAAGGTTAGCCATCACTGCTCTAGGTGGTGACTTCTACCGCGAGCAAGATCCACACCAGTGATGCCTAACCTTGGCCCTCCAGATGTTTTGGAACTACAACTCCCATCATCCCTAGCTAACAGGGCCAGTGGTCAGGGGTGATGGGAATTGTAGTCCCAAATTGTAGATGTTGGGGGACTACAACTCCCATCATCCCTAGCTAACAGGCCCAGTGGTCAGGGATGGTGGGAATTGTAGTCCAAATTGTAGGTGTTTGGGGACTACAACTCCCATCATCCCTAGCTAACAGGACCAGGGGTCAGGGATGATGGGAGTTGTAGTCCCAAATTGTAGGTGTTTGGGGACTACAACTCCCATGAACCCTAGCTAACAGGACCAGTGGTCAGGGATGATGGGAATTGTAGTTCCAAATTGTAGGTGTTTGGGGACTACAACTCCCATGATCCCTAGCTAACAGGACCAGTGGTCAGGGATGATGGGAATTGTAGTCCAAATTGTAGATGTTTGGGGACGACAACTCCCATCATCCCTAGCTAACAGGACCAGTGGTCAGGGATGATGGGAGTTGTAGTCCCCAAACATCTGGAGTGTCAAGGTTAGCCATCACTGATGTAGGTGGGATTCAGTACATGTTTGCTTGAGTGTAAGACCCAGCCACCTCCATGCATTTCCCCTGCAGGGCAGCCCCGTCCCCAAACAAGGGGGAAGGGGGTTTAGGGCAGTGATGGCTAACCTTGACCCTCCAGATGTTTTGGGACCACAACTCCCATCATCCCTGACCACTGGTCCTGTTAGCTAGGGATGATGGGAGTTGTAGTTCCAAAACATCTGGAGTTTCAAGGTTAGCCATCACTGGTTTAGGGGGTTTAGGCCTGGAGTGCCCAGGTGCAGTAGACACGGAGACTAAGGACACGTGGGCCCCCCTCCGCCCAGGTGCCTGACCATGCCCCGCTCCCTCCCCCCCCATACACGCAGCCCCTTCCCCTCGCAGACCCATCTCACAAGGTTCCTGCGAAGAGCGGAAGGGGGGGGGGACCTTGTGCTTGGCGTCCAGCCCCCGGGAAGAGGAAAGTGGGCGCTCAGCCTCAGCAAACGGCCCAGCGAAGAAGCAGCAGCTGCTGACCCCCAACTCGGCTGCAGGGCCTCCTGGAAAGGCCATTGGGGGGGAAGGAGGGCGGAGGGAGGGAAAGGCAGCCCCCCCACCCCCACCTCTCCTCGGGGTGGCTGGACTAGAAATTTCAGTGTTCCCCAACCTTGGGCCTCCAGCTGTTTTCGGACTACAATTCCCATCATCCCTGACCACTGGTCTTGCTAGCGTGGGATCATGTGAGTTGTAGTCCCAAAACATCTACAATTTGGGACTACAATTCCCATCATCCCTGACCCCTGGTCCAGTTAGCTAGGGATGATGGGAGTTGTAGTCCCCAAACATCTACAATTTGGGACTACAATTCCCATCATCCCTGACCACTGGTCCTGTTAGCTAGGGATGATGGGAGTTGTAGTCCCCAAACATCTACAATTTGGGACTACAATTCCCATCATCCCTGACCACTGGTCCTGTTAGCTAGGGATCATGGGAGTTGTGGTCCCCAAACACCTACAATTTGGGACTACAATTCCCATCATCCCTGACCCCTGGTCCTGTTAGCTAGGGATCATGGGAGTTGTGGTCTCCAAACACCTACAATTTGGGACTACAATTCCCATCATCCCTGACCACTGTTCCTGTTAGCTAGGGATCATGGGAGTTGTAGTCCCCAAACACCTACAATTTGGAACTACAATTCCCATCATCCCTGACCACTGGTCCTGTTAGCTAGGGTTCATGGGAGTTGTAGTCCCCAAACACCTACAATTTGGGACTACAACTCCCATCATCCCTGACCCCTGGTCCTGTTAGCTAGGGATGATGGGAGTTGTAGTCCCCAAACATCTACAATTTGGACTACAATTCCCATCATCCCTGACCACTGGGCCTGTTAGCTAGGGATGATGGGAGTTGTAGTCCCCAAACAGCTGGAGGCCCAAGGTTGGGGAACACGGGACTAGAGATGACCCCCGGGCGACCCTCGCAGCCCCGGCTCCTCTGAGGGGCGAAGGCGGGGGGGGGAGGGCAGCGAGGAGCGGTTCCCATGGCAACCCTGCCCTCCGGGAGGGGGGGGGCGCCGGACTCACCAGGCCGGCTTCGGGGTGGGGGCAGCCGGGGGCTCCTCTCAGGCGACGCCGCCTTCGCAGCTCCTCGCTCGGCTCCAGCCGCCCTTTCCCTCCGGAGGCTCCGCAGAAGCAGCAGCGGGAGGAGGAAAAAGACGCCGCCGCCGCCGCCGCCGCGATGCTTGACGCAATCACGCACGCACGCACGGCGCCTGACGCCCGCGAGACCGGCGTTCTACGCCACGCCCGCCGCCGCGATGCTTGACGCAAGCACGCCCGCCCGCGAGACCGGCGTTCTACGCCCCGCCCGCCGCCGCGATGCTTGACGCAAGCACGCACGAACGTCGCCTGACGCCCGCGAGACCGGCGTTCTACGCCCCGCCCTCAGCCCAACCAAGAGGCCGGCCTGCCCTTCTGGCCGCCGCTTTTACTGCGCATGCGCCCTGATTAGGGGGGTGGTTTAAAAAACAAAACTAATATGGCGACTGCGAGGGACTCGACTTTCCCTCACACGCCTTTGGTGGCGGGATGGAAGGAAAGGAGGGGGTTAACCAGTCTCGCGCCTGCGCAGAAAAGGGAGCGGGAAAGAGGCGGAGCGGCGAGCGAGCGCTCGTTTCCAATGGGAGGAGTCTCGCGCATGCGCCGCTGCGGGTTTTGTCTCGTTTGGTTTGGTTCAAGAGGAGGAGGAGGCGCGTCTGGCTCTTGGAAAGGGCGGAGCGGTTGTGCGCATGCGCGCCTCTCCCCATTATAAACGATAAAGGTAGATAGCCGTGTTGGTCTGTCATAGTCAAAATAAAATAAAATAAAATAAAATAAAATAAAAATATATAAAAAAATAAAAATAAAAATAAAATAAAAAAATAAAAATATATATAAAAAATAAAAAAATAAAAAAAATAAAAATATATTTAAAAAAATTTAAAAATTTTTTTATTTTATTTTGTTTTCATTATAAACGTATTTGTTTAATTCCATTTAAAGGGAGTGGGAATAACGCACCTGGACGCGCCAGCGCCTTGCTTAGGGGCCTGGGGGGGGGCTTTAAGCATTGCACACACACACACGCACACACACCCCCAGAAAAAGACGCCAAGCCAAAGTTTTGTAAAAAAGAAAGAAAACCCTCACTCTCAAAGGGACAAAAAAGGGAATGCCACTCTCAGGCTTCTGGTGCATGTTCAGAGGAGAGATTGCACAGGAGAGGGGCCACCACTGAACAAGGCCCTGCTTGCGCTCCCTGCCTCGTGGCTTCTTCTTGTGGGCAGGCAGCGAGCAGAGCCGCTCCTGATGCCCGCAGTGCGCAGGCGGGTCACTGTCTGGGTCAGGGGCGTAGCAAGGGGGGCGGGGGGCGGGCTGCCCCGGGTGCCACCCTGGGGAGGGTGACAAATTGGGCGCTTTAAAAAAAAAAAAAAAAAATTTTTTTTAAGGCTATTTTTGGCAATGCCGGGGTGGAGCCGCAGGGGCGGACAGCGAGGAGCGGTGTCACACCCCCCCCCCCCGCTGGCCACCCCTGCGGCTTTGCCCCCGCAGCGCCGAAAATAGCCCCGCCGCTGGCTTGCAGAGCTGGGGAATGGAAAGGGGCGGGCCAGCGCTGGCCCGCCTCTCTCCATGCCCTGACTCGCGCTCCGCCCCACGGAGCCCCGGCGGCGGCTTAAGGCTCTCTGCGGGCTGCAGCAGAGACTCCCAAAGCCGCTGCCCGTCCGGCACCCGGGGGCACCCCTTGGGGCGGCGGCGGCTCGTGCCAGCACGGCTCCAAGGGGGTGACGAGCAGCGGCTTCGCCCGGCATCCCCGGGGGCGGGGCATCGCGCTGTGCGCATGCGTCATGACGTCATGATGCACGCGCCGCGACGCCCCCGGGGGTGCCTCTTGGCTTCCCGCCCCGGGTAGCCAAGGGGCTAGGAATGCCCCTGGTCTGCGTAGACAACCCCGGACAGTTTAGGCTCTTACCTGCTAATGGCAAGGCTTTGAATCGGGGCCCAGTAGCTCACCAGCAAGCCAGAACAGCACGCCCAAGGTTGGCCGGGCCTGAACCCTCATTGGGGCACCTGCCAACACCTGCTGGGCTGCAGCGTTCTGCGCCAGCTTCTGGGCCAGCTTCAACAGAGAACATATTGCAGCAGTCTATCCCTGAAGCTCAACATCCAAAAAACGAAGATCATGGCCACTGGTCCCATCACCTCCTGGCAAATAGAAGGGGAAGAAATGGAGGCAGGGAGAGATTTCACTTTCTTGGGTTCCATGATCACTGCAGATGGTGACAGCAGTCACGAAATTAGAAGACGCCTGCTTCTTGGGAGAAAAGCAAGGACAAACCTAGACAGCATCTTAAAAAGCAAAGACATCACCTTGCCGACAAAGGTCCGTATAGTTAAAGCTATGGTTTTCCCAGTAGTGATGTACGGAAGTGAAAGCTGGACCATAAAGAAGGCTGATCGCCGAAGAATTGATGCTTTTGAATTCTGGTGCTGGAGGAGACGACTCTTGAGAGTCCCATGGACTGCAAGAAGATCAAACCTATCCATTCTTAAAGAAATCAGCCCTGAGTGCTCACTGGAAGGACAGATCCTGAAGTTGAGGCTCCAGTACTTTGGCCACCTCATGAGAAGAGAAGACTCCCTGGAAAAGACGCTGATGTTGGCAAAGATGGAGGGCACAAGGAGAAGGGGATGACAGAAGATGAGATGGTTGGACAGTGTTCTTGAAGCTACTAACATGAGTTTGGCCAAACTGATAGATAGATAGATAGATAGATAGATAGATAGATAGATAGATAGATAGATAGAGATTAGATAGATAGATAGATAGATAGATAGGCAGTGGAAGACAGGAGTGCCTGGCGTGCTCTGGTCCAGGGGGTCACAAAGAGTCGGACATGACTGAACGATTGAACAGCAACAACAACAGATAGATAGATAGATAGATAGATAGATAGATAGATGGAGATTAGATAG
Source organism: Darevskia mixta (assembly GCA_034641385.1). NCBI lineage: Eukaryota > Metazoa > Chordata > Lepidosauria > Squamata > Lacertidae > Darevskia > Darevskia mixta. The sequence continues at coordinate 100,744 of JAWWNH010000158.1, read as the reverse complement.
ATAGATAGATAGATAGGCAGTGGAAGACAGGAGTGCCTGGCGTGCTCTGGTCCATGGGGTCACGAAGAGTCGGACATGACTGAACGATTGAACAGCAACAACAACAGGTAGATAGATAGATAGATAGATAGATAGATAGATAGATAGATAGATAGATAGATGGAGATTAGATAGATAGATAGATAGGCAGTGGAAGACAGGAGTGCCTGGCGTGCTCTGGTCCAGGGGGTCACAAAGAGTCGGACATGACTGAACGATTGAACAGCAACAACAACAGATAGATAGATAGATAGATAGATAGATAGATAGATAGATAGATGGAGATTAGATAGATAGATAGATAGATAGGCAGTGGAAGACAGGAGTGCCTGGCGTGCTCTGGTCCAGGGGGTCACGAAGAGTCGGACATGACTGAACGATTGAACAGCAACAACAACAGGTAGATAGATAGATAGATAGATAGATAGATAGATAGATAGATGGAGATTAGATAGATAGATAGATAGATAGATAGGCAGTGGAAGACAGGAGTGCCTGGCGTGCTCTGGTCCAGGGGGTCACGGAGAGTCGGACACGACTGAACAACAAGAAAGGGAAAGCAACAAAAGGTTGCACTCTCCCTGACCTTGGAACTCTGCGGCCATTGGGGGGACCCAAGCGGGGGGGCATGGAGGAAGGCTATTGTCCAGGCGAATAAGAGTCCTCAAAGTGCACCAGAAGCTCACAATGAAAGCCAGCGGTCTTTGTGTAGCTGCTCCTGCCTCTGACTGCTGCACCCTCCTATGGCAAAAGTTAAAGACGTACAATCTCCTCACGAAAGTATCTATCTATCTATCTGCCCCATGGACCAGAGCACGCCAGGCACTCCTGTCTTCCACTGCCTATCTATCTATCCATCTATCTATCTATCTATCTATCTATCTATCATCTATCTATCTATCTATCTATCTATCTAATATCTATCTATCTAATCTCTATCTATCTATCTAATCTCTATCTCTCTATCTAATCTCTATCTATCTATCTATCTATCTATCTATCTATCATCTATCTATCTATCTATCTGTTGTTGTTGTTCAGTCATTCAGTCGTGTCCGACTCTTCGTGACCCCCTGGACCAGAGCACGCCAGGCACTCCTGTCTTCCACTGCCTATCTATCTATCTATCTATCTATCTATCTGTTGTTGTTGCTGTTCAGTCGTTCAGTCGTGTCCGACTCTTCGTGACCCCATGGACCAGAGCACGCCAGGCACTTCTGTCTTCCACTGCCTATCTATCTATCTATCTATCTATCTATCTAATCTCTGTCTGTCTATCTATCTATCTATCTATCTATCTATCTATCTATCTATCTGTTGTTGTTGCTGTTCAGTCGTTCAGTCGTGTCCGACTCTTCGTGACCCCCTGGACCAGAGCACGCCAGGCACTCCTGTCTTCCACTGCCTATCTATCTATCTATCTATCTATCTATCTAATCTCATCTATCTATCTATCTATCTGTTGTTGTTCAGTCGTTCAGTCGTGTCCGACTCTTCGTGACCCCCTGGACCAGAGCACGCCAGGCACGCCTATCCTCCACTGCCTCTCGCAGTTTGGCCAAACTCATGCTAGTAGCTTCGAGAACACTGTCCAACCATCTCATCCTCTGCCGTCCCCTTCTCCTTGTGCCCTCCATCTTTCCCAACATCAGGGTCTTTTCTAGGGAGTCTTCTCTTCTCATGAGGTGGCCAAAGTACTGGAGCCTCAACTTCAGGATCTATCCTTCTAGTGAGCACTCAGGGCTGATTTCCTTCAGAATGGAGAGGTTTGATCTTCTTGCAGTCCATGGGACTCTCAAGAGTCTCCTCCAGCACCAGAATTCAAAAGCATCCATTCTTCGGCGGTCAGCCTTCTTTATGGTCCAGCTCTCACTTCCGTACATTACTACTGGGAAAACCATAGCTTTAACTATACGAACCTTTGTTGGCAAGGTGATGTCTCTGCTTTTTAAGATGCTGTCTAGGTTTGTCCTTGCTTTTCTCCCAAGAAGCAGGCGTCTTCTAATTTCGTGACTGCTGTCACCATCTGCAGTGATCATGGAGCCCAAGAAAGTGAAATCTCTCACTGCCTCCATTTCTTCCCCTTCTATTTGCCAGGAGGTGATGGGACCAGTGGCCATGATCTTCGTTTTTTGGATACCATATTTTGCGCTCTCCTCTTTCACCCTCATTAAAAGGTTCTTTAATTCCTCCTCACTTTCTGCCATCAAGCTTTTATCATCAGCATATCTGAGGTTGTTGATATTTCTTCCAGCAATCTTAATTCCGGTTTGGGATTCATCCAGTCCAGCCTTTCGCATGATGAATTCTGCATATAAGTTAAATAAGCAGGGAGACAATCTACAGCCTTGTCGTACTCCTTTCCCAATTTTGAACCAATCAGTTATTCCATATTAGTTCAGTTATTCTTGCTTTTGGCTTCCCACAAAGAATCCTGGGAATTGTAGTTTGTTAAGGTTCATGCACTGGATTATGGAGAAAGCTAGAGAGTTCCATAAAAACATTTACTTCTGCTTCATTGACTACGCAAAAGCTTTTGACTGTGTCGACCACAGCAAACTATGGCAAGTTCTTAACGAAATGGGAGTGCCTGATCACCTCATCCGTCTCCTGAGAAATCTCTATGTGGGACAAGAAGCTACAGTTAGAACTGGATATGGAATAACTGATGCGGGGTGCGGGGGGGGGCATGTGAGAGCGAGGGAAGGGCGTACCCAGGATCAAAGCTAGGGGGGCAAGCCATGGTCGTTCAGGTTTCTAGGGGGGGCAGCAGCCCTCTCTGCCCCCCCTGGGTACGCCCATGAGCCGAGCCCACGAAAGAGTGCATAGCCCACGGGAGCCCCCAACACACGGCGCAGCTCCACTTGCTCGGTCTCTATCTCATCAATTTGATGACACCAAATTGGGAGGGGTGGCTAATACCCCAGAGGACAGGATCACACTTCAAAATGACCTTAACAGATTAGAGAACTGGGCCAAAGCAAACAGGATGAATTTTAACAGGGAGAAATGTCAAGTACTACACTTGGGCAAAAAAAAGGAAAGGCACAAATACAGGATGGGTGATACCTGGCTTGAGAGCAGTACATGTGAAAAGGATCTAGGAGTCTTGGTAGACCACAAACTTGACATGAGTCAACAGTGTGATGCAGCAGCTCAAAAAGCCCATGCAATTCTGGGCTGCATCCATAGGAGTATAGCATCTAGATCAAGGGAAGCAATAGTACCACTGTATTCCGCTCTGGTCAGACCCCACCTGGAATACTGTGTCCAGTTCTGGGCACCACAGTTCAAGAAGGATACTGACAAGCTGGAACGTGTCCAGAGGAGGGCAACCAAAATGGTCCAAGGCCTGGAAACGATGCCTTATGAGGAACGGCTTAGGGAGCTGGGTATGTTTAGCCTGGAGAAGAGAAGGTTCAGGGGTGATATGATAGCCATGTTCAAATATATCAAAGGATGTCATATAGAGGAGGGAGAAAGGTTGTTTTCTGCTGCTCCAGAGAAGCGGACACGGAGCAATGGATTCAAACTACAAGAAAGAAGATTCCACCTCAACATTAGGAAGAACTTCCTGACAGTAAGAGCTGTTGGACAGTGGGATTTGCTGCCAAGGAGTGTGGTGGAGTCTCCTTCTTTGGAGGTCTTTAAGCAGAGGCTTGACAGCCACCTGTCAGGAATGCTTTGATGGTGTTTCCTGCTTGGCAGGGGGTTGGACTGGATGGCCCTTGGGGTCTCTTCCAACTCTAGGATTCTAGGATTCTAATAATAATATTAATAACTAGTAAATTAAGCCTGTTAACGAAAACAGGCGCTAGAAAGCTCTCTCTCTCTCTCTCACACACACACACACACACAGATGGAGGAGCGGGAACCTGAGGAGAAAAAGAGCCCCCTCCGTCCGTCCCGGGTGGGTAGCGCAGCCGGCAGCAGACCTCGTCCGCGCCTGCCCACCTCCGCGCCGCCCCTTTCCCACAGAGCCTACAGCCAGCGCTCCTCCGCGGGGCTCTTCCGCTTCCAGCGCCGGCAAGCGCCGTCGCCCGCCTTTGTGCAGGCGCTGAAGCCTGCTCTTCGCTGCTGCAGCCCGGCGCGGCGGCGGCGGCGCTGCTCCTTTCTGGGCGGGCCGCTTTCGCCTGCTGCCTGCTGCCTCGCGCGGGGAGCCTCGAGGCGCCTTCGTCCCGCCTCCCCGCCCAGCGCGGCATGGAGAATTCCGCCTGGAGCCCCCACGCGGGAACCGGTGCTCGGAGTTGGTGTGGGGAGGCGGTTGGGGAAGGAGGGCCAGGGCCTGGGCAGGGCGAGCCCGGCGGCGAGCCGGGGCGCCGCGCATCCCACCGGAGCCGCAGCCAGAGCCTGCCGAGCGGGGGCAGCCTTGGAGGTGGCGGCAGCGGGTGAGCGCAGGCGGATAGGGGCACCCCGGCAGCGCGATAAGATGGCCGACAGGAGGAGGCTGCGGGCAGCGGCGCTTCGCGCCACTGCCCCCGCTCCTATTGGTGTGCGTCCTCCAATCCCTCTGTCACAGGAACGCACGCGCAGTGCCGATTTCCTCTGACGGACGGAAAGTGGTACGGACGGACACAGGCTCTTTATTATATAGGATGATTCCTGCTTGGCAGGGGGTTGGACTGGATGGCCCTTGGGGTCTCTTCCAACTCTATGATTCTAATAATAATAAGAATAATGATTCCTGCTTGGCAGGGGGTTGGACTGGATGGCCCTTGGGGTCTCTTCCAACTCTAGGATTCTAATAATAATAAGAATAATGATTCCTGCTTGGCAGGGGGTTGGACTGGATGGCCCTTGGGGTCTCTTCCAACTCTATGATTCTAATAATAATAAGAATAATGATTCCTGCTTGGCAGGGGGTTGGACTGGATGGCCCTTGGGGTCTCTTCCAACTCTAGGATTCTAGGATTCTAATAATAATATTCATAATGATTCCTGCTTGGCAGGGGGTTGGACTGGATGGCCCTTGGGGTCTCTTCCAACTCTACGATTCTATGATTCTATGATTCTAAAAGGTCATAATAATAATAATAATAATAATAATATGGGCCATTCCATGAAAAATGAGCCTGATAAGAAAAAAAGTATTTTTAAAATATAATTCTTTTACTTCTGGTTTCATTACCTAAACAGATTCCAAACGTGCAGTCTAACCATTTTTTTAAAGCTAAAGACGAAAGAAGTTTAGTTTATGGACTTTCTTTTCAAAAGTCCACCTACGTAGCCTTCACTGAAGTGTTCAAGTTAAAAGTTTTCTGATGATTGTCCCACCCGTGACAGCATTTTTTCCTCAATTTTGTATCGTTAAATTTTTTAAACTTAATTTCTGATTGCATAGTTGTAACCAATAAACATTGATTTAAACAGATATGCTGAGTTGATCATGGATTCACCACCCAACTCACAGAACTTTTCCATAAATCCAACTTATCTCAAGCTCCGTGTCCTTTTTTTTTTCCCCACCCGTGACAATACTGTAACATTGAATAAAATTGTAAAAAATATCCATAAAAATAATAAAAAATTAGTAAAATGTTCAGTATCTTATTAAGAACATAGTTTAAATTTCGGTTGTTAATTTTTATGTACATTTACATTGTTACACATGTGTGAATACCAAAAAACATGGTCCAAGTGTCCCACCCGTGACAATGGAATGACCCTAATAATAATAATAATAATAATAATAATAATAATAATACACGAGGGAGACGTGGTTTCAAATCTCTCTTCGGCCACAAGGTCGTGAATGGAACTGCTGAAAACTCTGCAGGATGGCTACCCTGTTTCTCCTCAAATAAGCCGTAGCCATAAAATAAGCCGTAGCGGGATTTCTACACATTTGAGAAATAGAAGCCATACCCAGAAAATAAGACATAGGGATGTGGCGCCTCTCCCTTAACACCAGGCATCCCCAAACTGCCGCCCTCCAGATGTTTTGGCCTACAACTCCCATGATCCCTAGCTAACTGGACCAGTGGTCAGGGATGATGGGAATTGTAGTCCCAAATTGTAGATGTTTGGGGACTACAACGCCCATGATCCCTAGCTAACAGGACCAGTGGTCAGGGATGATGGGAATTGTAGTCCCAAATTGTAGATGTTTGGGGACTACAACTCCCATGATCCCTAGCTAACAGGACCAGTGGTCAGGGATGATGGGAATTGTAGTCCCAAATTGTAGATGTTTGGGGACTACAACTCCCATCATCCCTAGCTAACAGGACCAGTGGTCAGGGATGATGGGAATTGTAGTCCCAAATTGTAGATGTTTGGGGACTACAACTCCCATGATCCCTAGCTAACAGGACCAGTGGTCAGGGATGATGGGAATTGTAGTCCCAAATTGTAGGTTTTTGGGGACTACAACTCCCATCATCCCTAGCTGACAGGACCAGTGGTCAGGGGTGATGGGAATTGTAGTCCCAAATTGTAGATGTTTGGGGACTACAACTCCCATGATCCCTAGCTAACAGGAACAGTGGTCAGGGATGATGGGAATTGTAGTCCCAAATTGTAGAAGTTTGGGGACTACAACTCCCATGATCCCTAGCTAACAGGACCAGTGGTCAGGGATGATGGGAATTGTAGTCCCAAATTGTAGATGTTTGGGGACTACAACTCCCATCATCCCTAGCTAACAGGACAAGTGGTCAGGGATGATGGGAATTTTAGTCCAAAACATCTGGAGGGCCTAAGTTTGGGGATGCCTGCTTAAGCTGCGTCCCGACGCAGAGCAGTTAAAATAAGACATCCCCTGAAAATAAGCCATACTGTGTTTTTTTTGAGGGAAAAAAATATATAAGACGGTGTCTTATTTTAGGACAGTGGTGGCTAACCTTGACACTCCAGATATTTTGGAACTACAACTCCCATCATCCCTAGCTAACAGGACCAGTGGTCAAGGATGATGGGAGTTGTAGTCCCAAAACATTTGGAGTGTCAAGGTTAGCCATCACTGTTATAGACGTTTGGGGACTACAACTCCCATCATCCCTAGCTAACAGGATCAGTGGTCAGGGATGATGGGAGTTGTAGTCCCAAAACATCTGGAGTGTCAAGGTTAGGCATCACGATGCGCTGCCAAATAAGAAAGTTGTTCTTCCTTCCAGATGCGCGGACGGGGCTGGCTTTCCTCGGGCTCCTATTGGCCAAGTGGGCTCAACTGCAGGACGCAATCAATTATGCTAATTGCGTGGGGGAGCGGATGTGCTCCTCCCCCTCTCCTTCATTTGGCCGTCTGCCAAAAGGGGGCGCCTCGGGTGGCGGTCACATGACATGGTCTTCGCGCCACTTTCGTAAATCTCTCTCTCTTTTTAAGAGCAGCCTTTTGCGCACCAGGACTTAAAGGTAACGCGTTGATCTTTCTCTCTTGGTCTTTCCAGCAGAGCAAGCGGGGCGGGGGGTGTGCAAAGCGCGCGCGCGCACCTTTGATCTCTGGCGCGTGCACGTCGTTTTGCAGCTTTCCTCCCTGCAAATCCGTGCAAAAGCGGCTGCAAAAGCCAGCCTTTTGCAAAGGCCGCCTCTTCCGTGCGTAAAAGCCACCTGTAGGAGTGGGTTTTACGCGCGCTTTTTCGTGCGTAAAAGCCACCTTTTGCGCGTGGATCTGCTGGGCGCGGGATCGTGCTTTGCAAAGTCCGCTCTCACGAGTGCAGCCGCTCGAGTTCCGGGGTGGGGGGCGGCGGATCCCACTTTTGCAAAACTCGCCTGTCGCCCATGGCTGCCGTCTCCGGCTCTCCAGCGAGCGCAGCAACAATGCAGGCGCATTGCACACCCTTTGCACAGGATGAGGGCGCGAGATCGTCCCAGCGCCCCTTCCACCCTTTGCAAAATCCTTCCCTTTGTCTGGGGGAATCCTTCCCTTAAAATAAAAAAAAAGAAGAAGCTTGATGGGAGGAGAGTGAGGGGTGTTAAATCGTTTTTTTCGCAAATGGAACGACTATGTTTTGGAATATGTTCCATCGGAAATCTTTGCACAGATAACGGTAGATGATGGATGGGAAAATAAATGCCCAAAAATTATAAATAAGTGGGCACTTTACAGGAATTGGGTAGAAAGGGGAGAAGCCAACCCGAATATAAACAGACTGTGTACATGGTTAAAGATGTGAAGAAGGAAGCCCCGAGTAGGGGGGTGGGTGGGAAGGGAGGGGGGAAGATAGAGGAAAGGAAAAAGAAAAAAATGGGGGAAGAGTAAATAGAAAAGATACGTGGAATGAACTGTCTTGATGTAAACCTTTCTAGGAATCCTATAATACCTGTATAATAATATTATAGGCATGTGGGATGGCTTTCCATGTGCAAGCTTTTGCGATGCAAACTTATTTAAATAAAAACAATTTTCTCTCCAAAAATAAAATGGCTTTTTTCGCGTGCGCGCGTCCGAGGGGCTCATAACGCTCCCCTTTGCGGGTTCCCCAACAAAAAAGAGTCATTGAAAAAGGTCATTTCCTTGCATCTCTTTAAAGACGCGTTGTTGCTCGTGCACATGGCGGGGGTGAGTGGGTGGGAAGGGAGGTCCCCCCCCTCTTTCTCTGGGGGGGGGGTAAGAAGAGCGTACTCTCCTCCGCGCACGTGCTTTGCCCGCGAGGCATGCCGGGGCTTGTAGTTCCCTGGCGGGAGGCTCGCAGCACCACGCGCTGGAGGCGAAGGGAGCCGTGCGCCCGGGACGCGAGGAGCCTGGGTTGCAGCCGCGCGCAGGGGAGGCAGCCGCGCACCCGGTGTCTCCGTCGTTCCCCGAGCATCTCGCCTGCGGGGTAACAGCGCAAAGGGCGCGCAAACTTTTTTGGGAAGCAGGGAGGAGGAAAGCTGGGCTAGTTTGCAGCCCGGGCATGATTGGAGACAAAGGGGCCCCTGGGCGCGCAGGCTTTGGGTCTGGAGCGGGAGTTGCATCGCCCCGGAGAATGCAGGCAGGGCAGGGAGGCATGGGCGGCGGGAAACTTTTGCAAAACTATATGCATGTGGATACAGTTGTTGATCTCTTCCAAATGGTCATTTGTAGCGCAGATATCATTTCACAGCACTTGACTGAAGGCGAAACTTTTCATGAGGAGCGCAATTAACACGAGGGTTATGTTCTTGGGACTTGCACATCAATGCAAACCCACGCAAAATCCGAATGCTCCCCAGTACCACCTCCACTCTCAGAGGTCTTCCTGTAACAGCTTTTTCCATTCCCACCGCATCCTTGCTGACACCATAAGACCAGGGTGGATAAAAATCAAGGATTTTTTTCAATCGGATTTTTTGGATTTAAATTGGATTTTTAAAATAAAATGCTTGTGGAGGAAAAATCTTTTCTAAATATAGTCTTCTATTTAAGTTACATTGTAGTCCAAAGGCTATTCATCAGGAAAGAAGGATTTGTTTTAAGTTGATCAAGTGTGCTAAAACTCAGTCTTTAAAAAATGTTTAACCACATCAGTTCACAAACATGGATACATATGCTATCATGTTATTGCTTTGGTTAAATAAATGGTTTAAATGGTTATTAAGGAAATGATTCTTTTTCTCCTTCCAATCAAGTACAGCAGAAAAGTTGTCCAAATATAAACAGCTAACTTATTAAACCTCACCATAATTTCATAATTATCTGTCTATGTATTTCTAGTAGTAGAACCAAATCAGTAACTTTTGATATAACTGTAAAAACCACTCTGGAAATTTATTATTCCAAAAATGAAACCTTCATATGGTTGTAAATATTAAGATTATGCCAGCAAGAATGAGTCTTTCTGCAAAAAAAAAATTTAAATCAAGCCTTACTGACTAGAGATTTAAATCAAGCCTTACTGACTAGTGATATAAATTGTGATTTAAATCCACCCTGGTTAGTGCTAACTTGGTTTTTTTTCCCCTCTCTTCTCTCCCCCTCCCCCCATTTTTTAAAAAAGAAATCCAACAGTTATTCCCTGGAATAGAGCAGCAACGGTCCTTTGGACAACCAGCGGACGCCAGTTTATCCGTGTTTGCAGAAAAACGCAGCGAGGACGTTTCTGGGTCTTCTGCATTCTGCGCGTGCCGTCAGTGGTGCAAAAGTGCTTCTAGTGCAAGTAGTATTGCATCACCTACTGCAGTTTTTGCACTTCAGCACCACTCTGGCAGTCTGTGCGATGTCCGCCGCCCCTTCCTCCGGTGTACCGTGTTTCTCCTAAAATAAGACACCGTCTTATATATTTCCCCCCCCCTCAAAAAAACACAGTATGGCTTATTTTCGGGGGATGTCTTATTTTAACTGTTCCGCGTCGGGACGCAGCTTAAGCAGGCATCCCCAAACTTCGGCCCTCCAGATGTTTTGTACTACAATTCCCATCATCCCTGACCACTGGTCCAGTTAGCTAGGGATGATGGGAGTTGTAGTCCGCAAACATCTACAATTTGGGACTACAATTCCCATCATCCCTGACCACTGGTCCAGTTAGCTAGGGATGATGGGAGTTGTAGTCCCCAAACATCTACAATTTGGGACTACAATTCCCATCATCCCTGACCACTGGTCCTGTTAGCTAGGGATGATGGGAGTTGTAGTCCCCAAACATCTACAATTTGGGACTACAATTCCCATCACCCCTGACCACTGGTCCTGTTAGCTAGGGATCATGGGAGTTGTAGTCCCCAAACATCTACAATTTGGGACTACAATTCCCATCATCCCTGACCACTGGTCCTGTTAGCTAGGGATCATGGGAGTTGTAGTCCCCAAACATCTACAATTTGGGACTACAATTCCCATCATCCCTGACCACTGGTCCTGTTAGCTAGGGATCATGGGCGTTGTAGTCCCCAAACATCTACAATTTGGACTACAATTCCCATCATCCCTGACCACTGGTCCTGTTAGCTAGGGATGATGGGAGTTGTAGTCCCCAAACATCTACAATTTGGGACTACAATTCCCATCATCCCTGACCACTGGTTCTGTTAGCTAGGGATGATGGGAGTTGTAGTCCCCAAACATCTGGAGGGCGGCTGTTTGGGGATGCCTGGTCTTAAGGGAGAGGCGCCACATCCCTATGTCTTATTTTCAGGGGATGGCTTCTATTTCTCAAATGTGTAGAAATCCTGCTACGGCTTATTTTATGGCTACGTCTTATTTGAGGAGAAACAGGGTAGGAGCCGGCCGGCTCTCTGTCCCTCTCCCTCCTGCCTGGGGATGCGTTTAAGGCTGTTTGTGCTAAGGTGCATCTAGTGCAGTGAGTGGCATAGCTTAGAATCTACTGCCCTGGATGCCCCTTCCGGCACACGCAGCTGGCAGCAAGTCTTGGCTGAAGTCACAAGAACAGCAAGGCAGCTGCTGTCTTTCAGAATGCCTTGTGCCCAACCAGAAGCCTTTGGAGCACAGATTGGCAGGTGGGCAATGGAGCAGTTTGGCCACCTCCTGAGAAGAGAAGACTCCCTAGAAAAGACCCTGATGTTGGGAAAGATTGAGGGCACAAGGAGAAGGGGACGGCAGAGGACGAGATGGTTGGACAGTGTTCTCGAAGCTACTAACATGAGTTTGGCCAAACTGCGAGAGGCAGTGAAGGATAGGCGTGCCTGGCGTGCTCTGGTCCAGGGGGTCACGAAGAGTCGGACACGACTGAACGACTGAACAGCAACAACAGATAGATAGATAGATAGATAGATAGATAGATAGATAGATAGATAGATAGGCAGTGGAAGACAGGAGTGCCTGGTGTGCTCTGGTCCATGGGGCAGATAGATAGATAGATAGATAGATAGATAGATAGATAGATAGATATTAGATAGATAGATAGATAGATAGATAGATAGATAGATAGATAGGCAGTGGAAGACAGGAGTGCCTGGTGTGCTCTGGTCCATGGGGCAGATAGATAGATAGATAGATAGATATTAGATAGATAGATAGATAGATAGATAGATAGATAGGCAGTGGAAGACAGGAGTGCCTGGCGTGCTCTGGTCCATGGGGCAGATAGATAGATAGATAGATAGATAGATAGATAGATAGATAGAGATTAGATAGATAGATAGATAGATAGAGATTAGATAGATAGATAGAGATTAGATAGATAGATATTAGATAGATAGATAGATAGATAGATAGATAGATAGATAGATAGATAGATATTAGATAGATAGATAGATAGATAGATAGATAGATAGATAGATAGATAGGCAGTGGAAGACAGGAGTGCCTGGCGTGCTCTGGTCCATGGGGCAGATAGATAGATAGATGATAGATAGATAGATAGATAGATAGATAGAGATTAGATAGATAGATAGATAGATAGATAGATATTAGATAGATAGATAGATAGATAGAGATTAGATAGATAGATAGATAGATAGATAGGCAGTGGAAGACATGAGTGCCTGGCGTGCTCTGGTCCAGGGGGTCACGAAGAGTCGGACACGACTGGACGACTGAACGACAACAACAACAGATAGATAGATAGATAGATAGATAGGCAGTGGAAGACAGGAGTGCCTGGCGTGCTCTGGTCCAGGGGGTCACGAAGAGTCGGACACAGCTGAACGACTGAACAACAACAACAACAACAATGGAGTAGTTTGCCTCTGGGCCCGGCTAGCGAAGAGTCGACCTTGCAGCAGATGTGGGAATGCAGCATTACTCCACCAGTGGCAGCACTGTTAGAAACTCAGGTATATAAGCCAGCAGGGTGGATTTGATTTAAATCAATTTCATTTAAATACCAAATACCTCAGAAGTGAATTTTAAAAAACCAATGCCATAAAATTTTCAATCAAAACAGTTAAAACAGCTACTAAAAAAACTATGCGATAAGTGAAACACCAGATTAAAATACATGTCTGCATGTCTGGGTAACTTTGTCTAAACCAAGCCTTAGCACAGTGATGGCTAACGACACTCCAGATGTTTTGGAACTACAACTCCCATCATCCCTAGCTATCACGACCACTGGTCAGGGATGATGGGAATTGTAGTCCCAAATTGTAGATGGTTGGGGACTACAACTCCCATCATCCCTAGCTAACAGGACTAGTGGTCAGGGATGATGGGAATTGTAGTCCCAATTTGTAGATGGTTGGGGACTACAACTCCCATCATCCCTAGCTAACAGGACCAGTGGTCAGGGATGATGGGAATTGTAGTCCCAAATTGTAGATGGTTGGGGACTACAACTCCCATCATCCCTAGCTAACAGGACCAGTGGTCAGGGATGATGGGAATTGTAGTCCCAAATTGTAGATGTTTGGGGACTACAACTCCCATCATCCCTAGCTAACAGGACCAGTGGTCAGGGATGATGGGAATTGTAGTCCCAAATTGTAGATGGTTAGGGACTACAACTCCCATCATCCCTAGCTAACAGGACCAGTGGTCAGGGATGATGGGAGTTGTAGTCCCAAAACATCTGGAGTGTCAAGGTGAGCCATCACTGCCTTAGCAGGTACTGAGAAGACTAGTGGAGTCACCTGCTTGGGGTCAAGTGGCAGGGAGTTGCAAAGTGTGGTTCTGTAGCACCAAAAGAGTGGTTCATGACCAGGCAGAGGGCCTTCTCGGTGGTGGCACCCGCCCTTCAGATGTCAAAGAGAACAACAACTACCGGACCTTTAGAAGACATCTGAAGGCAGCCCTGTTTAGGGAGGCTTTGAATGTTTGATAGATTATTGTATTTTAATGCTCTGTCGGAAGCCGCCCAGAGTGGCTGGGGAAACCCAGCCAGATGGGCGGGGTATCAAGAATAAATTATTATTATTATTATTATAAATGGCAGGGATTTGAACTTGTCACCCGTTGCGTCTTGCTGGTTCCTTAGGGACCGACGTGGCTGGGTGCTGTTGACATCTTTTGCTTTCTTCTTTCCCTTGCTAGACTTGAGCCTCCATATCCACAACGCTTTTCCCGGAGGATTCCCGGCCGTCTCCGCTTCGTCTTAGCAGTGCCAAAGTGCTCATAGTGCAGGTAGTGCGCCTGGATCTACTGTAATATGGGCACTTACAGTACTGTTGGACACCAAGCGCCACCGTGGGGCCGGTTGGGGGGGGGGAAGGAGTGCCTGAGTAGACCGTGTGCTGATCCACCGTCCGTTTTGCAGGTTTGCATCCCAGCTTGGTGTCCGTCGCTGTGCAAATCCATGCAAAACGGACGGTGGTGGCGTGAGCAGAGAGGAGCTCCGTCCCTGCAGGGCTGGAAGGGAAGAATCCTAGAATCCTAGAGTTGGAAGAGACCCCAAGGGCCATCCAGTCCAACCCCCTGCCAAGCAGGAACACCATCAAAGCATTCCTGACAGGTGGCTGTCAAGTCTCTGCTTAAAGACCTCCAAAGAAGGAGACTCCACCACACTCCTTGGCAGCCAATTCCACTGTCGAACAGCTCTTACTGTCAGGAAGGTCTTCCTAATGTTGAGGTGGAATCTTCTTTCTTGTAGTTGGAATCCGTTGCTCCGTGTCCGCTTCTCTGGAGCAGCAGAAAACAACCTTTCTCCCTCCTCTAGATGACATCCTTTGATATATTTGAACATGGCTATCCTATCACCCCTGAACCTTCTCTTCTCCAGGCTAAACATACCCAGCTCCCTAAGCCGTTCCTCATAAGGCATCGTTTCCAGGCCTTTGACCATTTTGGTTGCCCTCCTCTGGACACGTTCCAGCTTGTCAGTATCCTTCTTGAACTGTGGTGCCCAGAACTGGACACAGTATTCCAGGTGGGGTCTGACCAGAGCGGAATACAGTGGTACTATTACTTCCCTTGATCTAGATGCTATACACCTATTGATGCAGCCCAGAATTGCATTGGCTTTTTGAGCTGCTGCATCACACCGTTGACTCATGTCAAGTTTGTGGTCTACCAAGACTCCTAGATCCTTTTCACTTGTACTGCTCTCAAGCCAGGTGTCACCCATCCTGTATTTGTGCCTTTCCTTTTTTCCCCCCAAGTGTAGTACAACTAGAGGTACCACTGTAGTCCTATTTGTCAAGGAGACTCCACCACCCTCCTTGGCAGCAAATCCCACTGTCACACAGCTCTTACTGTCAGGAAGTTCTTCCTAATGTTGAGGTGGAATCTTCTTTCTTGTCGTTTGACTGGACTAGCCTTTCCCCCCTGTCCCCTTTCTTCTCGCTTTGCTTTCAAAGGCAGCTTTCGACAACCGGCTTCTCCCTGGGTTGGGATTTGTTGCATTACTTGTGGGTTCCCTGAACAGTATTGCACTTGTCCCGGCCTGTGGAGAAGGAGAGGAATTCTTCGGGAGCAGAAGGGTAAGAGCAGTGATGGCTAACCTTGACACTCCAGATGTTTTGGGACTACAATTCCCATCATCCCTGACCACTGGTCCTGTTAGCTGGGGATGATGGGAGTTGTAGTTCCAAAACATCTGGAAGGTCAAGGTTAGCCATCACTGGGTAAGCGGGAGGAGAGGACCGGGAGCCCGTGTTCTGCTGTTGTCGGGTGGATCACGATGCAATTTTGATTGGACTAGCAGGACGGAAATTGCACGGTATCCATCTGCAAACCGCAGGACCTTTGGTGTCGACCGTCTCCTCTAGGGTGGAAGTGGGGAGGGGGAAGAGTAGTTGGGGGCTGTCCATGGGGAGAGAGGCTTGAATGCAGGGTGGATAAAATCAATGATTTAAAAAAAAAAAAATCAAAAAAATCGGATTTTTTGATTTAAATCAGATTTTTTTTAATTTAAATCAGATTTTTTTGATTCAAATCGGATTTTTAAAATAAAATGCTTTTGGAGGAAAAATCTTTCTAAATATAGTCTTCTATTTAAGTTACATTGTAGTCCAAAGGCTATTCATCAGGAAAGAAGGATTTGTTTTAAGTTTATCAAGTGTGCTAAAACTCAGTCTAAGTTTTTTTTAAAAAAAATGTTTAACCACATCAGTTAACAAACATGGATACATATGCTATCATGTTATTGTTTTAGTTCAATAAATTGTTTAAATGGTTATTAAGGAAATGATTATTTTTCTCCTTCCAATAAAGTACAGCGGAAAAGTTGTCCAAATATAAACAGTTAACTTATTAAACCTCACCATAATTTCATAATTCTCTGTCTATGTATTTCTAGTGGTATAACTAAATCAGTAATTTTTGATATAACTGTAAAAACTACTCTGAAAATTTATTATTCCAAAAAAGAAACCTTCATATGGTTGTAAAGATTAAGATTATACCAGCAAGAAGGAGTCTTTCTGTAAAGAAAATATTTAAATCAAGTCTTACTGACTAGTGATTTAAATCAAGCCTTACTGACTAGTGATTTAAATCGTGATTTAAATCAATTTGATTTAAATCAAATCCACCCTGATACTAGGGTGATGACTTTTTGACCACCTCATTTCCCTGTATCATCATTTGATGAGCTTTCATTAAAGATTAGATAAAATCTGACTTTCAAAGAGATTTGATCAAAAAACCTCACGCACAAAAGTGTTTTAAAAATTTTATTTATCTGTTTTTGGACCATTTTTGGAAGTCACTGTAAGCAGATATAAAATTGAACCCCAGCTTTAGAGTCACCTATCTACAACATTATATAGGGCCATCAAACACACAAGGAAGCCAATTATTCACGATCATGTCATGGGACAGGATGAATCTCGGTGGGAGGTTGTCCTGGTTGCGGCAGGAGCCGTGCAAGTCTCGCACAACTTGGATCGCACGCTCACAGCACTGGTTGCTTTGGGCAATGTGGATTGGAGATTTATCTGTTTTCCAGTTGGTTTTCAAGCATTGGTTACGGAGCCAGGCCTTTGCCCACAAACATCCAGCTTGAACATTTTCATATATATAGAATTGTTAATACCGTATTTTTCGCTCCATAACGCGCACCGGACCATAACGCGCACCTAGTTTTTTGAGGAGGAAAGCTCCCCTTTTTGAGGATCAGTTCAAAGTTGTGCATCTTCTTTTGGAAGAAGAAAAGCCCCATTTGCAAAAGGATCAGTTCAAACTTGTTGTTGTGCTGCTGCTTTTGCAAAGGAGAAAAGACCCATCTGCAAAAGGAGCAGCTCAAAGTTGTGCTGCTGCTGCTTTTGCAAAGGAGAAAAGCCCCAGTTGCAAAAGGATCAGCTCAAAGCCCTTTCTACAGTTTCCAAACAGATAATCTAATCAGCCAGTCACATGTCGCTGGGGAAACCAACAGCCCCCTCTGCAGGAAGGGAGCCAGCGACCTTCTCTCTCTCCCCGATCTCTTGCTGATCAGCTGTAAAGCGGCAGCCTTTCAACACCCCCTTCTCTCTTTGTCAAAGAAAAAGCTCCATCTTCTTTTGGTCCCTGGGCAATTCAGCTCCAGGGACCATGCATTCGCTCCATAACGCGCACAGACTTTTCCCCTTCCTTTTTTGGAGGAAAAAAGTGCGCGTTATGGAGCGAAAAATACGGTAATACAATTTTAGGAAATGGTAAAACGGCGTACGAAGAATTTAAAAACGGTTTGTGCGTGACCTTTTTTAATCTTTCAACGGAATATACCTCGTTTTAGTCATTAATAGGCCAAAGTTCATCCATTTGGGCTACAGGAAATAATTGTTGAGAAAAAAATGGAAAAAGTCGCCTCGGACCCCTGCCAGCTGGGCAGCGCGCAGGGAAGGGCGCGTGCCAGACGGGGGGCCTCCATCATCTTCCCCATCAGCAAGTTGTATATACCCTACATCTTTTGCCCAATGAATCATTAGTGCTTTTACCTCTCCATCTTTACTTTCTCATTCCAACAATAGTTTATACATTTTGGACAATAGTTTCTCCTTCTTTCCCAACAAATCCTTTTCAAAGCTTGACAACTCTTTACGGAAACCCAATCCTTTGTCCAACCTCAACAGAGAATTTCATGGGTGGTATTGTAACCAATCCTATATCATCAAGTCCCTGTGTCCCTGCATCCAGTCCGTGTGTCAGTGGAATTGCGCTACTGCGCATGTGCCTCACGGACGCAGGGATTGGAGCGGGCGGAGAGGGGGGCGTGTCCGAGAGGCGGCGCGCCGTCAGTTGGGTCAGCGCCGCCGCCTCGCACGGAGCTGGGGAGGATGAGCGGAGCGGCTGCCAACATGGCTGAGGGGATAGAGGAGCGGCGGCCGTGAGGCAACGCGCGGGAAGGGGCGGGCGGGGGTGGCCGGCGCGGCGGCGGCGGCTGCTCCGAGACGCTCCGAGGGGCAAAGGCGGCCGGGGCCGAGGCTATGGCGGCGCAGGGCAGATGAACCTTCTAGCGCCCGTTATTTGAGCGGGCATCATATCTACTAGTTATTGATCATTGGATAAATAATTTGAAATGTAATCTGGAATGTTTCAATGGGATTATGTTGTATTGGAAACCTTAATAAAAATGATTTGGGGGGGGGGAGAATAGGAATTGGTACAGCTGGCTTGGGTCAGTACTCCCGGGGTGCCCTGCGTAGGCTCTCCCGCAGGCAGCGCAGCTGCTCCTCGCCCAGTTTGACCTTGTCCTCCAGCTGCCGCTGCTGAATGACGAGCGCCGATTTCATGCGCACAAAGTGCCGGTAGTCCTGAAGCTGCTCAGCAGGCAGGCGGCGCGAGACGCTGGCGAAGACCAAGCGCTCCCGGCGGGAGACGTGCTCCTGCAGCTCCTTGGCGTCCTCCAGCTGGGCCATCAGCTGCCGCTTCTTCTCCAGGAGTGCCAGCTTGATTCGGGGAAGGGAGAAGAGAGGGAGCTGTCAAAACCCAGAGCAGGAAGCAGCCGGCACAAGATGCCCAGTAGGGTGGGTCATAAAAAATAATTTTTCGGAAATGTTTCCTCCCTTGATCTTATCTCAGGCGTATGGTATAAATATACAGTGGGACCTCGACTTACGAGCGACTCGACTTACGTGTTTTTCGACTTACGAATGACTTCCGGGAGAAACAAAATGGCCGCCGCAACCGAATTTTTCGACTTACGAATGGAAGTCGCGGCCGCTTTTAATAGGATTTTTTCGACTTACGAATTTTTTTCGCTCAATGCATTCCTATGGGGATTCGACTTACGAATGTTTTCGACTTACGAAAATTGCGTCGGAACGCATTATCGTCGTAAGTCGAGTGTGATCCTGTCCTCTGGGGTATTAGCCACCCCTCCCAATTTGGTGTCACCTGCAAACTTGATCAGGATGCCCTCAAGCCCATCATCCAAGTCATTGATCAAGATGTTGAATAAGACTGGGCCCAAGACAGAACCCTGTGGCACCCCACTAGTCACTTCTCTCCAGGATGAAGAGGAGCCATTGATGAGCACCCTTTGGGTTCGGTCAGCCAGCCAGTTACAAATCCACTGAATGGTAGCTCTTGGTTGCCACCCTCTGCACATGTTCCAGCAAGTCAATATCCTTCTTAAACTGTGGGGCCCAGAACTGGACTCCAGATATGGCAAAATAGAGGTGGGGATGAAGAGGAGGCAGCACACATCTTGGTCTGGGGCAGTGATGGCTAACCTTGACACTCCAGATGTTTTGGAACTACAACTCCCATCATCCCTAGCTAACAGGGCCAGTGGTCAGGGATGATGGGAGTTGTAGTTCCAAAACATCTGGAGTGTCAAGGTTAGCCACTACTGTATGTAGGTCAGTGATGGCTAACCTTGACACTGCAGATGTTTTGGAACTACAACTCCCATCATCCCTAGCTAACAGGGCCAGTGGTCAGGGATGATGGGAGTTGTAGTTCCAAAACATCTGCAGTGTCAAGGTTAGCCACCACACTCCAGATGTTTTGGAACGACAACTCCCATCATCCCTAGCTAACAGGACCTGTGGTCAGGGATGATGGGAGTTGTAGTCCCAAAACATCTGGAGTGTCAAGGCAGTGATGGCTAACCTTGACACTCCAGATGTTTTGGAACGACAACTCCCATCATCCCTAGCTAACAGGACCAGTGGTCAGGGATGATGGGGGTTGTAGTCCCAAAACATCTGGAGGGTCAAGGTTAGCCATCACTGGTCTGGGGACAAGGAGCTCCCAAACAGGAGAGAGGTGCATTTCCAGAGGTCGCCCACCCTCGCCTGCCCCGTACCTTCTCTTCCGCAGTGGCATCCAAGTCCGGGCTGCTGAGGGCGTTCTCCACCCTGGCCAGCCGCCCCGAGAGGGACAAGAGGAGGTGGACCACCTTCCCCAGGTCCCCGACGAAGAGTCGGAACTTCTCGTACTCATGGGGCTTGCAGACCCGCATGACGTGGCTCTCCACCTCTCTGCCCAGCGCCACGTTGGCTTCCATGTCATCATGCAAGCTCCGCTGCGCCTCCTGCAGCACCGCCAGCTTCCGACTGATGCTGTCAATCAGCTGCACCTGGAGGTAGGAGAGATTGCAGTCGGGGGGTGAGGGGTCAGTTAGGCGGGGCAAGGGACAGAAGGCCACAGGAAGAGCCTGGCTGTGGCAGAATCAGGCCAAAGGGGGACCCATGTAGCCCAGCATCCCGGCCAACCAGTCTATATATATAAAAATGTTCCCATTGCGCGTTTGTCCGAAGCACCCTTGCTCCGTAACCGCTGGACCAAATCGCATCAAATCTGGACACAGCGTTTCCATTACCACGGCATAGTAATCTGGCGTAATAAAAATTGAGAAAAACCACACCTGTCATACCTAAAATAAAGAAAAACCGCAAAAAAAAAATTGGCGCGCACATATGGCACCACCAGCAAAACAGCGCCCTCTAGCAACGGCTATGCTGGTACTACAGCTACAAAAGCACGAAATTGGTGTGCACATATGGCACCACCAGCAAAACAGCGCCCTCTAGCAACAGCTATGCTGGTGCTACAGCTACAAAAGCAAGAAATTGGCGCGCACATACGACATCACAGCAAAACCTCGCCCTCCAGCAACAGCAGGCCTGTCTCCATTTTCACTCCCAAACTGAAAAACTGTTTCTCTGCAAGGAAGGAGGGGTTGATTGTGTTAGTGCAGTGATGGCTAACCTTGACACTCCAGATGTTTTGGGACTACAACTCCCATCATCCCTGACCACTGGTCCTGTTAGCTAGGGATGATGGGAGTTGTAGTCCCAAAACATCTGGAGTGTCAAGGTTAGCCATCTCTGTGTTAGTGGCTTCCTGATACCTGAGTGCCAGACAAGGATGTGATTAAATTGGCCGGGATACAGGGAAATGTAAATATCTCTTGTCAAAGGCACGCTGGGAAATGGAGGCCGCTGCCTCTCGCAGTTAACTAGGCCGGACCAGCAAGGCATGCTGGGAAATGGAGTCAAGGCGCTCTGTGGGTGAACTAAGCTCTTTCGCCCAAACCGCAAGGCATGCTGGGAAACGCTGGGCTTATTATCCCAACCAACTCAAGGCACTCTGGGAATCAAATCCTCTCTGTAGAGCAGTGTTCCCCAACCTTGGGCCTCCAGCTGTTTTCGGACTACAATTCCCATCATCCCTGACCACTGGTCTTGCTAGCGAGGGATGATGGGAGTTGTAGTCCAAAAACAGCTGCAGGCCCAAGGTTGGGGAACACTGCTCTAGAGGGTTACTAGCACTTTTCCCCTTGAAAAGGCCACAGGCAAGGCACGCCGGGAAATGGCCACCGCGATCGTCCCTCAGGGATCTCCCGATGTGCGTTTCCATAGTGCTTTTCCCTCAGACGGCGTCAGAGGCCTCCTTCCTCGGCTTTCTCTGCCACAGGCCGCGAGAGGGCACCTGAGCGCGTGCAGAGTGCACACGACGCCGGCGGGGGTAGGTGGGGGTTTATTTTGGCTGCGGCTGCTGCTGATGGTAATAAGCATAAAATCAGCCACAGCAACGCGTGGCCGGGTCAGCTAGTACTCAATAAATGGGGGAAGCCCAAGAAAAGATCAGGAGCCTAGCAGTAGCATTCTCCCCACCTGTGATTTCCACCAACTGGGTGTCACCTCAGAGGCATACTGCTCTGGGACATGGAGGTGCCAGAGAGCCATCATGGCTGGTAGGAACTGGTACAAGCAGATTATACCCTGTTTCTCCTCAAATAAGCCGTAGCCCTAAAATAAGCCGTAGCAGGATTTCTACACATTGGAGAAATATAAGCCATCCCCTGAAAATAAGACATAGGGATGTGGCGCCTCTCCCTTAAGACCAGGCATCCCCAAACGGCGGCCCTCCAGATGTTTTGGCCTACAACTCCCATGATCCCTAGCTAACAGGACCAGTGGTCAGGGGTGATGGGAATTGTAGTCCCAAATTGTAGATGTTTGGGGACTACAACTCCCATGATCCCTAGCTAACAGGGCCAGTGGTCAGGGATGATGGGAGTTGTAGTCCCAAAACATATGGAGTGTCAAGGTTAGCCATCACTGGACTACAATGTAACTTAAATAGAAGACTATATTTAGAAAGATTTGTCCTCCAAAAGCATTTTATTTTAAAAATCCAATTGAAATCAAAAAAATCCGATTGAAATCAAAAAAATCCGATTGAAATCAAAAAAATCTGATTTAAATAAAAAAAATCCAATTTAAATCAATAAAATCTAATTTAAATCAAAAAATCCAATTTAAATTTAAAAAATCCAATTTAAATTTAAAAAATCGATTTAAATAAAAAAAATCCAATTTAAATTTAAAAAAATCCGATTTTTTTGATTTTTTTTAAAAAAACATTGATTTTTATCCACCCTGGTTAGAATCTAAAAAGGATCGTAAAGCTTTCTTACTGTTTATTGATGCGGAGAAGGCCTTTGATAATGTTTCTTGGAGTTTTATGAAGATGAATTTGCATAATTTTATGATCTTTTTTTAAAAAATCATTGATTTTTATCCACCCTGAAAAGCCTAGACAAGTCTGCCCACTAATCCCCAAGCAGCTGTGCAGCCCGGAGATTGAAGTGGAAAACCCCACCTACCACCGGCTCACCTTCTTGCTGGCCAGGTCGTGGTCCACCTCTTCCTCCTCCGAACTGGCTCCAGCCGCGTCCGGCAACTCCTTCATCTTGTTCAGTAGCTCAGCCTTGCCGGCTGACAGGTTATAGTAGGCAGAGCAGGAGGATGTGGGGCTGGAAGCTGCCCCACAGGTTGGGGAGACGGGCTGGCTGGGCTGCCTATACCAACGAAGAGCATTGTGAGAGGGATGGCTCCAAAACGGAGAGCAGGCCAAGGCAACACTGTCTGCCTTCACGTCACCATCTTGGCTGTGAGTCTTTCCTACCTGGCCTGGAAAGGTAGTGTCTGGACTTACTCCAGCTACAAAAGCTGAGGCTGCCCAAAAGATTCCTGGCCTGGAAAGGAAGTGTCTGGACTGACTCCAGCTATAAAAGCTGAGGCTGCCAAGGAGCTTGTCAGTATCCTTCTTGAACTGTGGTGCCCAGAACTGGACACAGTATTCCAGGTGGGGTCTGACCAGAGCAGAATACAGTGGTACTATTCCTTCCCTTGATCTAGATCAGGCATAGGCAACCTTCGGCCCTCCAGATGTTTTGGCCTACAACTCCCATGATTCCTAGCTAACAAGACCAGTGGTCAGGGATGATGGGAATTGTAGTCCAAAACATATGGAGAGCCGAAGGTTGCCTATGCCTGATCTAGATGCTATACTCCTCTTGATGCAGCCCAGAATTGCATTGGCTTTTTGAGCTGCTGCATCGCACTGTTGACTCATGTCAAGTTGATGGTCTACCAAGACTCCTAGATCCTTTTCACATGTACTGCTCTCAAGCCAGGTATCACCCATCCTGTATTTGTGCCTTTCCTTTTTTTTGCCCAAGTGTAGTACTTTACATTTCTCCCTGTTAAAATTCATCCTGTTTGCCTTGGCCCAGTTCTCTAATCTGCTAAGGTCATTTTGAAGTGTGATCCTGTCCTCTGGGGTATTAGCCACCCCTCCCAATTTGGTGTCATCTGCAAACTTGATCAGGATGCCCTCCAGCCCATCATCCAAGTCATTGATAAAGATGTTGAATAAGACTGGGCCCAAGACAGAACCCTGTGGCACCCCACTAGTCACTTCTCTCCAGGATGAAGGGGAGCCATTGATGAGCACCCTTTGGGCTCGGTCAGTCAGCCAGTTACAAATCCATTATTTATTTCTTAATTTTGGGTTAAAAAAAATAGGGGTCGTCTTATGCACGGGAAAAGACGGTAGCTGCAGAGGCGTAGCAAGCCCAGGTGGTACCCGGGGCGGAATTTTTTTTGTCACCCCCCCACCACACCACTTTGCCAGGGCACTGGCAGAGCTGCACCCAGTGGCATAGCAAGTCACCCCCACCCCCACCCCAAAATGATGGTGCCACTTTGTGCTGGGCCCATAACCTATTGTGATTACGGACTTGCCCACCGTAATCAAACGCAGCGGGCTGAAGTGTGGGGTTAATGAACCCCTTGGACTGTAACACTTTGCGAGGTTTGGGGGGGTTTGTGTGTGTGTCTATTATCTATTTTCTTTCTATAAAGTTAAATTTTAGTTTTAAAATAAAATAAAATTTAAAAAAATAAAATTTTTAAAAAAGTGTCCCCCCCCTGATGGTGCCACTTTGTGAGGTGTGGGGGTTTTTGTGTGTGTGTGTGTCTATTATCTCTTTTTTTCAAGAAAGTTAAAATAAAAAAATGATAAAAATTAATAAAAATTAAAAAATAAAATAAAATAAAAATAAAAAGTGTCACCCCCCCTCTGATGGTGCCACTTTGTGAGGTGTGGGGGTTTTTGTGTGTGTGTGTCTATTATCTCTTTTTATCCAATCAAGTTAAAATAATAATAATAAAAAATTAAAAAGTGTCACCCCCCTCTGATGGTGCCACTTTGTGAGGTGTGGGGGGTTGTGTGTGTGTGTCTATTATCTCTTTCCCCCCCAATCAAGTTAAAATAAAAAATAATAATAATAATTAGAAAAAATTAAAAAGTGTCACCCCCCTCTGATGGTGCCACTTTGTAAGGTGTGGGGAGTTGTGTGTGTGTGTGTGTGTGTGACTATTATCTCTTTTTTCCAAAATTAAAATTTAAAAAAAAAGTTTTAAAAAAAGTGTCACCCCCCTCTGGGGTGGAACCCGGATCAGCCCGCCCCCATCGCCCCCCCTGCTATGCTCCTGGCCCTACATACCAAGAGTTTTGGAGGGGTGCCATTGCAGCTGGTATGCCTACCTTGCCGAGAGTCCCGCAGCACCAGCCTGTGGGGGCAGGTCGTGCCCCTGCCACACAGCACCCTCGCCGGGGGCGAAGAGGTCCTCCATCACTGCCGCTGCCGTCACCAGACTCAAGGGGGGGCTGAGCACTCCGGCCAGGGAGCGGTCCCTGCCTGCCACGTCCCGCATCAGCTCCTCCGAGTTCAGGCGGAAGGGGGGCACGGGACCCACCCTACCTGGGCGGCAGGTATCTCCTTCTAGCTCCTTGGAGGCTGCGAAGGGGAGATAGAGAGATAGATAGATAGATAGAGATTAGATAAATAGATAGATAGATAGAGATTAGATAGATAGATAGGCAGTGAAGGATAGGCGTGCCTGGCGTGCTCTGGTCCAGGGGGTCACGAAGAGTCGGACACGACTGAACGACTGAACAGCAACAACAACAGATAGATAGATAGATAGATAGATAGATAGAGATTAGATAGATAGATAGATAGAGTTTAGATAGATAGATAGATAGAGATTAGATAGATAGATAGATAGATAGATAGAGATTAGATAGATAGATAGATAGATAGGCAGTGGAAGACAGGAGTGCCTGGCGTGCTCTGGTCCAGGGGGTCACGAAGAGTCGGACACGACTGAACGACGACAACAACAGATAGATAGATAGATAGATAGATAGATAGATAGATAGATACCGTATTTTTCGCTCCATAACGTGCACTTTTTTCCTCCTAAAAAGGAAGGGGAAAAGTCTGTGCGCGTTATGGAGCGAAGGCTGCACTGTGCCTCTCTCAGCCCTGGCTCCAATCTCTGGTGAGCGTCAAAGTGTCTCCCTCTTTCTTCCACTCTCTCACCCCTTCCTTCCTTCCTTCCTTCCTTCCTTCCTTCCTTCCTTCCTTCCTTCCTCTCTCTCACCCCTTCCTTCCTTCCTTCCTTCCTTCCTTCTCTCTCTCTCACCCCTTCCTTCCTTCCCTCTCTCTCACCCCTTCCTTCCTTCCTTCTCTCTCTCACCCCTTCCTTCCTTCCTTCTCTCTCTCTCACCCCTTCCTTCCTTCCTTTTTTTCCTTCCTTCCTTCCTTCCTTCCTTCTCTCTCTCACCCCTTCCTTCCTTCCTTCTCTCTCTCTCTCACCCCTTCCTTCCTTCCTTCTCTCTCTCTCACCCCTTCCTTCCTTCCTTCTCTCTCTCTCTCACCCCTTCCTTCCTTCCTTCCTTCCCTCTCTCTCACCCCTTCCTTCCTTCCTTCTCTCTCTCTCACCCCTTCCTTCCTTCCTTTTTTTTCCTTCCTTCTCTCTCTCTCACCCCTTCCTTCCTTCCTTCTCTCTCTCTCACCCCTTCCTTCCTTCCTTCCTTCCTTCCTTCTCTCTCACCCCTTCCTTCCTTCCTTCTCTCTCTCACCCCTTCCTTCCTTCCTTCCTTCTCTCTCTCTCACCCCTTCCTTCCTTCCTTCCTTCCTTCTCTCTCTCTCACCCCTTCCTTCCTTCCTTCCTTCCTTCCTTCCTTCCTTCCTTCTCTCTCACCCCTTCCTTCCTTCCTTCTCTCTCTCTCACCCCTTCCTTCCTTCCTTCCTTTTTTTCCTTCCTTCCTTCTCTCTCTCACCCCTTCCTTCCTTCCTTCTCTCTCTCTCACCCCTTCCTTCCTTCCTTCCTTCCTTCTCTCTCTCTCTCACCCCTTCCTTCCTTCCTTCCTTCTCTCTCTCTCACCTCTTCCTTACTTCCCTCTCTCTCACCCCTTCCTTCCTTCCTTCCTTCTCTCTCTCACCCCTTCCTTCCTTCCTTCCTTCTCTCTCTCTCACCCCTTCCTTCCTTCCTTCTCTCTCTCTCACCCCTTCCTTCCTTCCTTCTCTCTCTCACCCCTTCTTTCCTTCCTTCCTTCCTTCCTTCCTTCTCTCTCTCTCTCACCCCTTCCTTCCTTCTCTCTCTCTCACCCCTTCCTTCCTTTTTTTCCTTCCTTCCTTCCTTCCTTCCTTCCTTCCTTCCTTCCTTCCTTCTCTCTCACCCCTTCCTTCCTTCCTTCCTTCTCTCTCTCTCTCTCACCCCTTCCTTCCTTCCTTCCTTCCTTCCTTCCTTCCTTCTCTCTCTCTCACCCCTTCCTTCCTTCCTTCCTTCCTTCCCTCCTCTCTCTCTCACCCCTTCCTTCCTTCGTTCCTTCGTTCCTTCCTTCCTTCCTTCCCTCTCTTTTCCCTCCCTCTCTCCCTCCTTCTTTCCCTCTCTCTTCCTCTCTCTCTCTTCCTTCTTTCTCTTCCCTCCCTCCCAGCCTTTTAGAGGAGGAAAACCAGAAAAAAAATTTCTTTCTTCTTTTCCTCCTCTAAAAACGAGGTGCGCGTTATGGTCCGGTGCGCGTTATGGAGCGAAAAATATGGTAGATAGAGAGAGAGAGAGAGAGAGAGAGAGAGAAGCCATTTCAGACGGCAGCATTGCTGGAGAGACAAGAGGCATGGACACCTGCAGAGGGGAAGCAGACTCACCAAGGCTGGAGGGGCTGGCTGACACCGGCTCGGGTGTCCCGCTGGCCGATCCATCCTCCCCCTTTTCCCACGGGGGCATGGGGGTTGCTGCCTCCTCCGGGGAACATGCAGGCCTTGAAGCACAAAACAGGGCAGATAAAAATCAATGATTTTTTTAAAAAAAAATCGGATTTTTTAAATTTAGATCGGATTTTTTAAATTTAGATCGGATTTTTTTTATTTAAATCGGATTTTTTTTATTTAAATTGGATTTTTAAAAGAAAATGCTTTTGGAGGAAAAATCTTTCTAAATATAGTCTTCTATTTAAGTTATATTGTAGTCCAAAGGCTATTCATCAGGAAAGAAGGATTTGTTTTAAGTTGATCAAGTGTGCTAAAACTCAGTCTAAGTTTTTTTTAAAAAAATGTTTAACCACACCAGTTAACAAACATGGATACATATGCTATCATGTTATTGTTTTAGTTAAATAAACTGTTTAAATGGTTATTAAGGAAATGATTCTTTTTCTCCTTCCAATCAAGTACAGCAGAAAAGTTGTCCAAATAAAAACAGTTAACTTATTAAACCTCACCATCATTTCATAATTATCTGTCTATGTATTTCTAGTAGTATAACCAAATCAGTAATTTTTGATATAACTGTAAAAACCACTCTGAAAATTTATTATTCCAAAAATGAAACCTTCATATGGTTGTTAATATTAAGATTATACCAGCAAGAATGAGTCTTTCTGTAAAAAAAATATTTAAATCAAGTCTTACTGACTAGTGATTTAAATCGTGATTTAAATCGTGATTTAAATCAATTTGATTTCAATCAAATCCACCCTGGCACAAAACCAACCAGACGCCCGGTTAAAAGACAGGTGAAATGGCTTCAAGCTCCGTGGTTTGTCTACCTTTTTCTACCTGGCCTTGGAGGGAGGGCTTGCTGTCCTGTGTTCCTTCAGTAGCCCCAGCTTTTGTAGCTGGAGTCAGTTCCGGGGAACTGACTCCAGCTACAAAAGCCGAGGCTACCGAAGGAGCACAGGACAGCCAGCAAGAAAACACCTTAAAAGTAATTCCAGTGCAGACAGGGGCGTAGCAACGGGGGGGGGGGGGCGACCCGGGTTCCACCCCAGAGGGGGGTGACACTTAAAAAAAAAAAAAAGTAGAGCAATAAGAGTTGCATACTATTATTTTCTCCAATATTTATTTACCGTAATTCTCAGTATGTTAAATTGTGAACTAATAAACATAAATTGTAGGTTTTATGTAGAGCCATAAGAGTTGCATACTATTATTTTCTGCAATATTTATTTATTTAAGATAAAACATGTTGATAAGGTACATGAAAAACCAATGGCTTTGAAAAAATTATATGGAACAATTAAGCAAACGGTGTACTGGACATAAACAATACAACGCCACTCATAAAAGTATGCAACTCTTATTGCTCTACATAAAACCTACAATTTATGTTCATTAGTTCACAATTTAACATACTGAGAATTCAAGGAGTCAAATGCCTATGTCAGTGATGGCTAACCTTGACACCCCAGATGTTTTGGAACTACAACTCCCATGATCCCTAGCTAACAGGACCAGTGGTCAGGGATGATGGGAATTGTAGTCCCAAATTGTAGAGGTTTGGGGACTACAGCTCCCTTGATTCCTAGCTAACCGGACCAGTGGTCAGGGATGATGGGAATTGTAGTCCCAAATTGTAGATGTTTGGGGACTACAGCTCCCATGATTCCTAGCTAACAGGACCAGTGGTCAGGGATGATGGGAGTTGTAGTCCCAAATTGTAGATGTTTGGGGACTACAGCTCCCATGATTCCTAGCTAACAGGACCAGTGGTCAGGGATGATGGGAGTTGTAGTCCCAAAACATCTGGAGTGTCAAGGTTAGCCATCACTGCCCTAGGCCCTGATCCTGCTCTCTCCAGAAGCCCCCTTCCCTACTTCCTTGCCGCCCCCATCCCACGCCCGCCACCTATGAGCCACAAGAGGCAGAAAGCAATGCACCACTTGCCTGGACGACCCACTCTGGCCGCTCCCGTCTGGCGCTGACCACTCTGCGGTCCGGCGTGGCGAACTGCCGTCGTGGTAGGGGCACTGGGGGGCTTCTTGAGGCGTGGGGCTGAGCTCCCCCCACAGCCGCTCCAGAGGCAGACTCTGAGACCGCTGCCTTGCCTCCTCGCTGCTGCTCTGGCCGTGGGCACGGGCGTCTTCGAGGTGGGGGCACGGGCCAGCTTCGGGGGGGAGCAGTTGTCCGTGGGAGGCACGGCGCGGGCGGTATTTCTCCCAGTTGGGTGGCGGGGGCCGGGGAGGGGGCGGGCGCTTTTGCTTGGGCAGGGGGGCTTCTCGTCGCCCCCTCCCGGAAGCACAGAGG
This sequence comes from Darevskia mixta, assembly GCA_034641385.1. Classification (NCBI taxonomy): domain Eukaryota; kingdom Metazoa; phylum Chordata; class Lepidosauria; order Squamata; family Lacertidae; genus Darevskia; species Darevskia mixta. The sequence goes on along the minus strand of JAWWNH010000158.1, from coordinate 70,880 downwards.
TGGGTCTCAGAGAAGGCTCTGTCGCGCAGCGGGTGTCCGTCAGGGGTGGCAGGGTCCTCTGCCGCGCGCCCAGGCCTCTTGTCGTCCCAGGAGAGGCTGTGGGGGGGCCCAGTGTGGCAGGATGGGTGCCCTTCTGCCGCGGAGCAGGTCCAGAAGGGGCTGACCCTGGCAAAGCCCACCTGGTGTTGCGCCAGTTCACTGCAAAGAGAGGGAAAGGAGATCAACCGGCGGCATACCCACCGACGTTTCTCGGGTGAAAATAGGGCAGTGATGGCAAACATCTACAATTTGGGACTACAATTCCCATCATCCCTGACCACTGGTCCTGTTAGCTAGGGATGATGGGAGTTGTAGTCCCCAAACATCTAAATTTGGGACTACAATTCCCATCATCCCTGACCACTGGGCCTGTTAGCTAGGGATGATGGGAGTTGTAGTCCCCAAACATCTACAATTTGGGACTACAATTCCCATCATCCCTGACCACTGGTCCTGTTAGCTAGGGATCAAGGGAGTTGTAGTCCCCAAACATCTACAATTTGGGACTACAGTTCCCATCATCCCTGACCACTGGTCCTGTTAGCTAGGGATGATGGGAGTTGTAGTCCCCAAACATCTACAATTTGGGACTACAATTCCCATCATCCCTGACCACTGGTCCTGTTAGCTAGGGATGATGGGAGTTGTAGTCCCCAAACATCTACAATTTGGGACTACAATTCCCATCATCCCTGAGCACTGGTCCTGTTAGCTAGGGGTCATGGGAGTTGTAGTTCCAAAGCATCTGGAGTGTCAAGGTTAGCCATCACTGACCTAGATACAGTGGTGGCTCACCTTGATACTCCAGATGTTTTGGGACTACAACTCCCATCATCCCCGACCACTGGTCCTGTTAGCTAGGGATGATGGGAGTTGTAGTTCCAAAAGATCTGGGGTGTCAAGGTGAGCCACCACTGACCTAGATACAGTGGTGGCTCACCTTGATACTCCAGATGTTTTGGGACTACAACTCCCATCATCCCCAACCACTGGTCCTGTTAGCTAGGGATGATGGGAGTTGTAGTTCCAAAACATCTGGGGTGTCAAGGTGAGCCACCACTGACCTAGATACAGTGGTGGCTCACCTTGACACTCCAGATGTTTTGGGACTACAACTCCCATCATCCCCGACCACTGGTCCTGTTAGCTAGGGATGATGGGAGTTGTAGTTCCAAAACATCTGGGGTGTCAAGGTGAGCCACCACTGACCTAGATACAGTGGTGGCTCACCTTGACACTCCAGATGTGTTGGGACTACAACTCCCATCATCCCTGACCACAGGCCCTGTTAGCTAGGGATGATGGGAGTTGTAGTTCCAAAACATCTGGAGGGTCAAGGTGAGCCATCGCTGGCCTCGGCACTGATCCTGCTCTCTCTTGAAGCCACCTTCCCTACTTCCTTGCCCCTCTGTACAGACCCCCCATCCCCATCCCACGCCCGCCACCTATGAGCCACAAGAGGCAGAAAGGAACGGCTATACGTAGAAGAATATTTTAAGAAAGAAGGAATTAAAAAAATTTTTATGACCCACCCTACTGGGGACGTCCAGTGGACCAGGAACTGCTGTGCCACGTTGCTGGTTTTCCTGGTACCCCCACCCCACCCATCTGTGGGCACCAACATCAAGCCTTCCTTGGCCACCCCAGGTACCATCTGCCTACCTCATTGATGGGCTCGTCGTCTTCCTGCTGGGTGCAGGATGCTCCCACTCACCCGCGGAAAAGTCCTGGGGGGAAAGGAACAGAGGCTGAGGGGGGGGGGGTGGCGGGAAGGGCCGGCCCACCCATGAGGCAAGGTGGGGCGCAACTGCCGTATCCTCAGGAGCAGCAGATCCCAAAGCCAAACTTTCTCCCCCCACACTCTTCTTCCCTGAACCAGAGGTAGGCCCAATAGTCGGGTCTCCCTCAGGTGCCAAAATGTCTTGAGCCAGCCCTTGGGGAGGTCTGGAACCCACCAGGCGCAGTGATGGCTAACCTTGACACTCCAGATGTTTTGGGACTACAACTCCCATCACCCCTGACCACTGGTCCTGTTAGCTAGGGATGATGGGAGTTGTAGTCCCCAAACATCGACAATTTGGGACTACAATTCCCATCATCCCTGACCACTGGTCCTGTTAGCTAGGGATGATGGGAGTTGTAGTCCCCAAACATCTACAATTTGAGACTACAATTCCCATCATCCCTGACCACTGGTCCTGTTAGCTAGGGATGATGGGAGTTGTAGTCCCCAAACATCGACAATTTGGGACTACAATTCCCATCATCCCTGATCACTGGTCCTGTTAGCTAGGGATGATGGGAGTTGTAGTCCCCAAACACCCACAATTTGGGACTACAATTCCCATCATCCCTGACCACTGGTCCTGTTAGCTAGGGATGATGGGAGTTGTAGTCCCCAAACATCAACAATTTGGGACTACAATTCGCATCATCCCTGACCACTGGTCCCATTAGCTAGGGATGATGGGAGTTGTAGTCCCCAAACATCGACAATTTGGGACTACAATTCCCATCATCCCTGACCACTGGTCCTGTTAGCTAGGGATGATGGGAGTTGTAGTCCCCAAACATCTACAATTTGGGACTACAATTCCCATCATCCCTGACCACTGGTCCTGTTAGCTAGGGATGATGGAAGTTGTAGTCCCCAAACATCTACAATTTGGGACTACAACTCCCATCATCCCTGACCACTGATCCTGTTAGCTAGGGATGATGGGAGTTGTAGTTCCAAAACATCTGGGGTGTCCATCACTGCTCTATGACTTGTTACTCTATGACTTTATGAGTCTATGACTTGTTCCTCTATGACAGTGATGGCTAACCTTGACACCCCAGATGTTTTGGAACTACAACTCCCATCATCCCTAGCTAACAGGACCAGTGGTCAGGGATGATGGGAGTTGTAGTCCCAACACATCTGGAGTGTCAAGGTTAGCCATCACTACTCTATGACTTTATGAGTCTATGACTTGTTCCAGTGAGCCTTTTGGGGAGGCCGGCTAGCTCCAAGACCCTCGGCTAAGCAGCCCCTTCCCCGCATCGTGTCCCAGTCCTGCCATGGACCCCTACCACACCCTCTTACCGCTAGAAAGGTCTTCCTCGCACGCCACGGCCCCCCCTCCTCCAAGAACTCGTGCTGGGCTGGGCGGCAGCAGCAGCAGCAGCGATCGCAGGCGTGCGAGTGGCAGCAGCGGTGTCCCCAGTGGCCAGACGCTGCCGGCACGTTCCCGTGATGAGCCGCAGGGCACCGATCCCCGTAGCAGCAAGCCCAGGCTTCCCGGGCCGCGCGTGAGCAGGGGAGGGGGCGCCAGGGATCCCAGTCTCCCCCGCACTGGGCCAACGGCTTGCAAAAGGCAGACGCCTCTGGGAGGAAGTCCTGGTAGGTGTGGGGCGGCGGGAGCCTGTAGGGCTGGTCCACCGAGTGGCGGCGCTGCTCGGATCGGGCCGGCTGGTCCGCCATCCTGGGGAGGGGTACCCCCACTGGCCTGTTGTCCTGGCCGCCGAAGCCCCCCGAGGACAGCGGTCTGCTTGTCTCCTCGAAGAACTTCCTCCGGTCGGCGAACGGCGGGAGGCCGGAGTCCTCACGGGGCGGCATGGGGGTCCCAGGATCAGTCGCCTGATGGTGGGGCTGCAGCTTGCGCTCTGGGGACCACCGCCAGCGGCCCCCTCGGCTTCCTCCCTGGGGCGGCTCCGGCGGAGGGCTGGGGAGACCGCCGCCCGCTGCCAAGACGCTCAGCTCCGAGCCCCAGCGCCTGGCAAGCGGCCCTCTCGGCTGGTTCAAGCGGCCCTTGGGCAAGGGAGGAGGAGGGGCAGGGGGGCTGCCGCCGGGGGGCTCCCCTGCCGCCTCCTCCTCCAGCAGCGGAGCGGAGCCTGCCGCCTTCTGCAGCTGCGCCCGGCGCCGCTGGATCTCGTTCCGCAAGTTGGTGGCAAAGCGGTCGCTGCGCCGGTGCGCGCGGTGCCGAGACGAGCCCCCCTTCCCGGTGCCCGCGGCGCTCCCTTCTTCCTCCTCCTGCCCCGCCTCCATGCTGGGTGGCCCCCTTCCTCCGGGGGGCCGCAGAAGCGGGGAGGACGCCGGTCCGACGGAGGCGCTCCTGGCTCGTTCCGGCTCCGTGGGGCAGCGGCTTTGTGGCTTCCTGGGGGAGCCCCGACTCGGGTCGCTCCTTTGCTCCGCGTGCAGCGGAGACACGGTCCAGCGGGGGCCGTCCTGGGGGCAGGAGAGGTTCGGGGCTGCCAGCAGGTGCTCGGGGGCGCTGTGACGATGGCTCGGCGCCCCAGCCCAACGGGGCGGGCAGGAGCCCTCGGGGCTGTCGGGCTTGGGGACGGAGGGGTCCTGGCTGCCCGGGTGAGGGTGCCCCCCACTGCTCTCCTCACCCGGAAGGGAACCGGCGCTCTTCGCTTCCTCCTCCATGGGGGTGGGCTGGTCCGCTTGAGAACTCAGCAGGTAGTAATGCTCAGTGGGCGACTCCTTGCCCAGTACAGAAAGGAGCGTGTCCGAGGTCCAGCGGGCCTTGAGGTGGGGGCAGTCCTCCCCACGGCCTTCTGGGTCGGTCGGAGGCGGGTCACAGGCTCGCAGGCTGTCCTGCCTCACGGGGGGCTGGGGAGCGGCGGACACCGCAGCTCTGGTCAAGCTGGGGAACTGACAGTCCTGAGGGCAGGGTGCCGTCCTGCCACTGCGGGCCGGCCGGCCGGGCAAGGACTCTGCCCCGGCTCCGCCACCGGTCTGCAGGTAACGGGGGTCCGGCGGGAGGGCTTCCGGTACGCCGCCGTCCTGGGGCCGCGGGGCAGAGTCGGAGGCGTTGGAGCTGGCCGAGAAGGAGCTGTAGGCAGAGTCCCGCTTGTTGGGGTACATGGTCGGGTCAACGGGGGACAGGCTGCCCTCGTAGTACGTCTGGCCACCCGGCTCCAAGCTTTCCACGCTCCCGAGGGAGCTGCTCCGGTCCGTGCCGCAGTGGCGAGCGAGGGGGTTCCAGGGCGAGGGAAGGTCTTCACTGCGGGGAGAAGGGGAGAGCGGGGAGAGATCCCTCATTAGGAGGTTCTAGGCCAGTGATGGCTGACCTTGACACCCCAGATGTTTTGGGACTACAACTCCCATCATCCCTGACCACTGGTCCGGTTAGCTAGGGATGATGGGAGTTGTAGTCCCCAAACATCTACAAATTGGGACTACAATTCCCATCATCCCTGACCACTGGTCCGGTTAGCTAGGGATGATGGGAGTTGTAGTCCCCAAACATCTACAAATTGGGACTACAATTCCCATCATCCCTGACCACTGGTCCGGTTAGCTAGGGATGATGGGAGTTGTAGTCCCCAATCATCTACAATTTGGGACTACAATTCCCATCATCCCTGACCACTGGTCCTGTTAGCTAGGGATCATGGGAGTTGTAGTCCCCAACCATCTGCAATTTGGGACTACAATTCCCATCATCCCTGACCACTGGTCCTGTTAGCTAGGGATGATGGGAGTTGTAGTCCCCAAACATCTACAATTTGGAACTACAATTCCCATCATCCCTGACCACTGGTCCTGTTAGCTAGGGATGGTGGGAGTTGTAGTTCCAAAACATCTGGAGTGTCAAGGTCAGCCATCACTGTTCTAGGCAAAAGTGCCTGTTGCCAAGTCCCTTTTTTCTTCTTAATTTCTAAGAAGATTTGCATACTGCTTCATTGATTTAATTATTAAATGTATTCACTTGAAGATCACAGGGTTGTTCACAACATAAAATAATAATAATAATAATAATAATAATAATAATAATAATAATAATTTATTATTTGTACCCCGCCCATCTGGCCGGGTCCCCCCAGCCACTCTGGGCGGCTTCCAACAAACACTAAAATACATTAAAATATCACACATTAAAAACTTCCCTAAACAGAGCTGCCTTCAGGTGTTTTCTAAAAGTCAGGTACTTATTTATCCCTTTGACCTCTGCTGGGAGGGCGTTCCACAGGGCGGGTGCCACCACCGAGAAGGCCCTCTGCCTGGTTCCCTGTAGCTTTGCTTCTCGCAGTGAGGGAACCGCCAGAAGGCCCTCGGCGCTGGACCTCAGTGTCCGGGCTGAACGATGGGGGTGGAGACGCTCCTTCAGGTATCCAGGACCGAGGCCGTTTAGGGCTTTAAAGGTCCGCACCAACACTTTGAATTGTGCTCGGAAACGTACTGGGAGCCAATGTAGATCTCTCAGGACCGGTGTTATGTGGTCCCGGCGGCCACTCCCAGTCACCAGTCTAGCTGCCGCATTCTGGATTAATTGCAGTTTCCGGGTCACCTTCAAAGGTAGCCCCACGTAGAGCGCATTGCAGTAGTCCAAGCGGGAGAAAACCAGAGCATGCACCACTCTGGCGAGACAGTCTGCGGGCAGGTAGGGTCTCATCCAGCGTCCCAGATGGAGCTGCCCTGGATACAGAATTCACCTGCGCCTCCATGGACAGCTGTGAGTCCAAAATGACTCCCAGGCTGCGCACCTGGTCCTTCAAGGGCACAGTTACCCCATTCAGGACCAGGGAGTCCCCCACACCCACCTGCCCCCTGTCCCCCAAAAACAGCACTTCTGTCTTGTCAGGTTATACAGTTCACATAGTTATAGGTTGTTCTGTAAATTAAGTCTGCCTTCAGGGATCTTATTGTGAACTGGATTGTAAGTAAACTAGCTTTATGTTAACTTTAATCAGATGGTCGTGTCTATTCTTTTAGGAGGGATATAAAAAGGGATACTACCAGGAAGAAGAAGGAGAAGAGTTTGGATTTGATCTCCCGCTTTATCACTCCCCGAAGGAGTCTCCAAGTGGCTCACATTCTCCCTTCCCTTCCTGCCCCACAACAAACACTCTGTTTTGACTAACCCAAGGTCAGAGAAGTTTGACTAGCCCAAGGTCACCCAGCAGCTGCATGGGGAGGAGCGGAGACGCGAACCCGGTTCCCCAGATTACGAGTCTACCGCTCTCAACCACTACACCACACTGGCTCCTAAATAGTGAGGCTCAGATGCTGGATCTCAGTGTCCGGGCTGAACGGTGGGGGTGGAGACGCTCCTTCAGGTATACAGGACCGAGGCCGTTTAGGGCTTTCGAGGTCAGCACCAACACTTTGAATTGTGCTCGGAAACGTACTGGGAGCCAATGTAGGTCTCTCAGGACCGGGGTTATGTGGTCCCGGCGGCCGCTCCCAGTCACCAGTCTAGCTGCCGCATTCTGGCAGCCACTCACCTGGGGTCGCAACCTGAGTGCCAGGAGAGGCTGAAGGCATCGGCCGGGTAGTGCATGGTGGTGTCAGCCTCAGTCCGGACTTCGGAGAGCTTGGCCAGGTGCCATGAGTGGGGCCTGATGAGAGGCCCGATCCTCCTGTGGGGCAGATCGAAGGGGGAGGAAATGAGTCAGAGGAAACAGCAGGCACACTGCAGGAGAAGCTCCTCCTGGGAAGCCTCCTGAAGGGCCGTCAGAAAGCCGGGCGAGCGACGCACATACACACAGCAGGAAGAAGCAGCTGCACAAATCATAGAATCATAGAATCCTAGAGTTGGAAGAGACCCCAAGGGCCATCCAGTCCAACCCCCTGCCAAGCAGGAATCATTATTCATATTATTATTAGAATCCGAGAGTTGGAAGAGACCCCAAGGGCCATCCAGTCCAACCCCCTGCCAAGCAGGAACACCATCAAAGCATTCCTGACAGGTGGCTGTCAAGCCTCTGCTTCAAGACCTCCAAAGAAGGAGACTCCACCACACTCCTTGGCAGCAAATCCCACTGTCGAACAGCTCTTACTGTCAGGAAGTTCTTCCCAGTGTTGAGGTGGAATCTTCTTTCTTGTCATTGGAATCCATTGCTCCGTGTCCGCTTCTCTGGAGCAGCAGAAAACAACCTTTCTCCCTCCTCTAGATGACATCCTTTGATATATTTGAACATGGCTATCATATCACCCCTGAACCTTCTCTTCTCCAGGCTAAACATACCCAGCTCCCTAAGCCGTTCCTCATAAGGCATCGTTTCCAGGCCTTTGACCATTTTGGTTGCCCTCCTCTGGACACGTTCCAGCTTGTCCGTATCCTTCTTGAACTGTGGTGCCCAGAACTGGACACAGTATTCCAGGTGAGGTCTGACCAGAGCGGAATACAGTGGTACTATTCCTTCCCTTGATCTAGATGCTATACTCCTCTGGATGCAGCCCAGAATTGCATTGGCTTTTTGAGCTGCTGCATCACACCGTTGACTCATGTCAAGTTTATGGTCTACCAAGACTCCTAGATCCTTTTCACATGTACTGCTCTCAAGCCAGGTGTCACCCATCCTGTATTTGTGCCTTTCCTTTTTTTTGCCCAAGTGTAGTACTTTACATTTCTCCCTGTTAAAATTCATCCTGTTTGCCTTGGCCCAGTTCTCTAATCTGTTCAGGTCATTTTGAAGTGTGATCCTGTGCTCTGGGGTATTAGCCACCCCTCCCAATTTGGTGTCACCTGCAAACTTGATCAGGATGCCCTCAAGCCCATCATCCAAGTCAAATGTAAGATGGGGGACAACTGGCTGGCCAGTAGTACATGTGAAAAGGATCTAGGAGTCTTGATGGACCACAAGCTTCACATGAGTGATGCAGCAGAAAAGGCTCTTCCAGACTGCATCTCCAGAAGTTGAGCGTCCAGGTCAAAGGAAGTCCTAGTCTCCATCTATTCTGCCTTGGTCAGACCACACCTAGAGTCCAGTGTCCAGTTTTGGGCTCCACCACTTCGGAAGGATATGGACAAGCTGGAAAGTGTGCAGAGGAGAATGGCCAAGAAGATCAAGGGTCTGGAAACCAAGCCTTATAAGGAGCGGTTGAAGGAAACGAGGAGACTGGAAACGAGGAGACTGGGAGGAAATATGAGAGGAGATATCTGAAGGGCTGACCCATGGAAGATGGGACAAGCTTGTTTTCTTCTGCTCTGGAGGGCAGGACCCAAGCCTATGGATTTAGGAAGACCTTTCTGACAATAAGAGTTGTTCGGCAGTGGAACAGACTTCCACGAGAGGTGGTGGGCTCTCCCTCCTTGGAGGTTTTTAAGCAGAGGTTGGATGGCAATGTGTCAGAGATGCTTGGCTGGAGATTCCTGGGGTCCCTACTGACTCTACCATTGATGGCTAAACTTGACACCCGAGATGTTTTGGAACTACAACTCCCATCATCCCTAGCTAACAGGACCAGTGGTCAGGGATGATGGGAGTTGTAGTTCCAAAACATCTGGAGTGTCAAGGTTAGCCATCACTGGTCACTCTACGATTCTAGGATTCTAAAATACTCTGGTGCTGGAGGAGACTCTTGAGAGTCCCATGGACTGCAAGAAGATCCAACCTCTCCATTCTTAAAGAAATCAGCCCTGAGTGCTCACTAGAAGGACAGATCCTGAAGTTGAGGCTCCAGTACTTTGGCCACCCCATGAGACGAGAAGACTCCCTGGAAAAGACCCTGATGTTGGGAAAGATGGAGGGAACAAGGAGAAGGGGACGACAGAAGATGAGATGGTTGGACAGTGTTCTCGAAGCGACTAACATGAGTTTGGCCAAACTGCGAGAGGCAGTGAAGGATAGGCGTGCCTGGCGTGCTCTGGTCCATGGGGTCACGAAGAGTCGGACACGATTGAACGACTGAACAACAACAACAACAGATAGATAGATAGATAGATAGATAGATAGATAGATAGATAGAGATTAGATAGATAGATAGATAGATAGATAGATAGACATTAGATAGATAGATAGATAGATGATAGATAGATAGATAGATAGATAGATAGATAGATAGATAGATAGATAGGCAGTGGAAGACAGGAGTGCCTGGCGTGCTCTGGTCCATGGGGTCACGAAGAGTCGGACACGACTGAACGACTGAACAACAACAACAACAATTCCTGGCAGCAAGGGTGCCTTCACCCACCGCAGTTAGGTTAGGAGAAAGTGAAGACAGGATGCGTCCCACCCCTTCTCCTCCAGACAAGGCATGCCAGAAGGAGGGTGGCAAATGGCGTGGCCCCATGGACTCCTGGCACAGAATCACTCACCTGTCCGTGGGCAGTGGGGAGACCTGTGCGGGGGTCCGGCCAGACAAAGGAGCCCCCCAGAACTCCAGCCCCACACGCTGCTGGGAGCTGTGGGGAATAAGCAGCCGAGGGGCCGGGACATGCAAGCCATCTCCCAACTCAAGAGGGAGCGGCTTCTTGCTGGTCAGGCGTTTCCTGCCGCCGCCCGCATCCTGCACTCCCCAAGCCAGACGCCATTCCGTCCCCTTCCAGCCAGGAAGTGGTGAGGAAGTGATGTCCAGGGAGATAAGGGCAAAGGAACGGCCGAGGGGCTTCCTGGACTCTGCGGAGCGACGGGAGTCTAGGGGAAAGATCGGCTCGGGGAAGAAAACATCCGCCCGCCCGTCAGGCCCTCGTGCAAGGCAGGGCCGGCCCAAACTGGAGGCGAGGCGAGGTGGCCGCCTCAGGTGGCAAGATAGCAAGGGCAGAAGATGTGGGTCTTTCTTCCCTCCTTGTTCCTGAGCTAGCTCTTCACCCACCCCTTCTTCCAGGGATGGCTCACCTTGACCCTCCAGATGTTTGGGGACTACAATTCCCATCATCCCTGACCACTGGTCCTGCTAGCTAGGGATGATGGAAGTTGTAGTCCCAAAACATCTGGAGGGTCAAGGTGAGCCATCACTGGTGTGGATCTTGCTCGCGGTACAAGTCACCACCTAGATCAGTGATGGCTAACCTTGACCCTCCAGATGTTTTGGGACTACAACTCGCATCATCCCTGACTACTAGTCCTGCTAGCTAGGGATGATGGGAGGAGTAGTCCCGAAACATCTGGAGTGTCAAGGTTAGCCATCACTGGAATAGGAACAGTGGTGGCTAACCTTGACCCTCCAGATGTTTTGGGACTACAACTCCCATCACCCCTGACCACTGGTCCTGTTAGCTAGGGATGATGGGAGTTGTAGTCCCAAAACATCTGGAGTGTCAAGGTTAGCCATCACTGACCTAGATACAGTGGTGACACCAGATGTTTTGGGACTACAACTCCCATCACCCCTGACCACTGGTCCTGCTAGCTAGGGATGATGGGAGTTGTAGTCCCAAAACATCTGGAGTGTCAAGGTTAGCCATCACTGACCTAGATACAGTGGTGACACTCCAGATGTTTTGGGACTACAACTCCCATCACCCCTGACCACTGGTCCTGCTAGCTAGGGATGATGGGAGTTGTAGTCCCCAAACATCTACAATTTGGGACTACAACTCCCATCACCCCTGACCACTGGTCCTGTTAGCTAGGGATGATGGGAGTTGTAGTCCCCAAACATCTACAATTTGGGACTACCATTCCCATCATCCCTGACCACTGGTCCTGTTAGCTAGGGATGATGGGAGTTGTAGTCCCGAAACATCTGGAGGCTCAAGGTGAGCCATCACTGGTCCAACCCCCCTGCAAGGCAGGAATCTCCACTCAAACATCCATGACAAATAGCCATTCAACCTCTTATTTCGAAACTCCAAGGAAGGAGATTCCATAACTCTCCTTGGGAGGAAGAGGAGGAAGAGGAGAAGGGAGGAAGAGGAGAAGGACGACAGAATGCGAGACCAAAGGGATCCCCGCGAAGCTCTCACCTCCGGATGATCATCTTGAGGGTGCGGTAGGATCCCTTGATCAGGATGAGGGCCTCCTGTCGAGAACCATACAAGGGCGTCCCGTTGATGTTCACCAGCTCGTCCCCAGGACACATGTTCTGCGACAAGGAGGCCTTGCCGCCATCTTCTACCTGTAAACAGACATGGCCGTAAGCATCAGTGCAGCAAACTATAGCAAGTTCTTAAAGAAATGGGAGTGCCTGATCACCTCATCCGTCTCCGGAGAAATCTCTAGGTGGGACAAGAAGCTACAGTTAGAACTGGATATGGAATAACTGACTGGTTCAAAATGGGGAAAGGAGTACGACAAGGCTGTAGATTGTCTCCCTGCTTATTTAACTTATATGCAGAATTCATCATGCGAAAGGCGGGACTGGATGAATCCCAAACCGGAATTAAGATTGCCGGAAGAAATATCAACAACCTCAGATATGCTGATGATACAACCTTGATGGCAGAAAGTGAGGAGGAATGAAAGAACCTTTTAAGGAGGGCGAAAGAGGAGAGCGCAAAATATGGTATCCAAAAAATGAAGATCATGGCCACTGGTCCCATCACCTCCTGGCAAATAGAAGGGGAAGAAATGGAGGCAGGGAGAGATTTCACTTTCTTGGGCTCCATGATCACTGCAGATGGTGACAGCAGTCACGAAATTAGAAGACGCCTGCTTCTTGGGAGAAAAGCAAGGACAAACCTAGACAGCATCTTAAAAAGCAAAGACATCACCTTGCCAACAAAGGTCCGTATAGTTCAAGCTATGGTTTTCCCAGCAGAGCAATAATAGTTGCATACTTTTATGAGTGGCGTTGTATTGTTTATGTTTAGTACACCGTTTACTTAATTGTTCCATATCATTTTTTCAAAGCCATTGGTTTTTCATGTACATTATCAACATGTTTGATCTTAAATAAATAAATATTGCAGAAAATAGTAGTATGCAACTCGTATTGCTCTACATAAAACCTACAATTTATGTTTATTAGTTCACAATTTAACATACTAGTCTTACTGACTCGTGATTTAAATCGAGCCTTACTGACTAGTGATTTAAATCCAGCCTTACTGACTAGTGATTTAAATCCAGCCTTACTGACTAGTGATTTAAATCCAGCCTTACTGACTAGTGATTTAAGTCAAGCCTTACTGACTAGTGATTTAAATCAAGCCTTACTGACTAGTGATTTAAATCAAGCCTTACTGACTCGTGATTTAAATCAAGTCTTACTGACTAGTGATTTAAATCAAGCCTTACTGACTCGTGATTTAAATCAAGCCTGACTGACTAGGGATTTAAATCAAGCTTACTGACTAGTGATTTAAATCAAGCTTACTGACTAGTGATTTAAATCAAGCCTTACTGACTAGTGATTTAAATCAAGCCTTACTGACTAGTGATTTAAATCAAGCCTGACTAGTGATTTAAATCAAGCCTTACTGACTAGTGATTTAAATCAAGCCTTACTAACTAGTGATTTAAATCAAGCCTTACTGACTAGTGATTTAAATCAAGCCTTACTGACTAGTGATTTAAATCAAGCCTGACTGACCAGTGATTTAAATCAAGCCTTACTGACTAGTGATCTTCCTTTTCACCGGGACTTTGACCCCCTTCCCCTCCACTTGCGTCCCTCCTTCCACTCACCCTCAAAGCCCCAGCAAGGGGGCAGGATGCCAAGGGTGTGTCCTAGGGAAGGTTAGCCGCCTGCGGAACTAAGAGAGACCCCCATCGCCAGCCTGTCCTCCTGCCATGGTGCGCTCTCTCGCTTCCTCTGGACCAAAGACCCCCCACGCCAGGCAGCGTGGGCCCTTTTGTGCCGCTCAAATGCCAGCAGGACGGTCCAGAGCCCAAAGAGCCCTTGCGCAGTGGCCGGCAAAGGGCTCTGTCCACGCCAAGGCCACGCCTGGCATCCTGTGCCAGGGATAGAATCCTAGAATCCTAGAGTTGGAAGAGACCCCAAGGGCCATCCAGTCCAACCCCCTGCCAAGCAGGAAACACCATCAAAGCATTCCTGACTGGTGGCTGTCAAGCCTCTGCTTAAAGACCTCCAAAGAAGGAGACTCCACCACACTCCTTGGCAGCAAATCCCACTGTCGAACAGCTCTTACTGTCAGGAAGTTCTTCCTAATGTTTAGGTGGAATCTTCTTTCTTGTAGTTTGAATCCATTGCTCCGTGTCCGCTTCTCTGGAGCAGCAGAAAACAACCTTTCTCCCTCCTCTATAGGACATCCTTTGATATATTTGAACAAAGACCCCCAAGCCAGGCAGCTCTGCCCAGGAGAAGCTCCAGGGCGTGCCAAGCTGGGACAGAGGATCTGCGCTGCCCTGCCCTGCCAGAGTCACATGAGCCCGAAAGCAAATGCAGCTGATTCCCCGGGCGAGACAAGGGCCCTTTGTGCCGCTTAAATGCCAGCAGGACGGTCCGGAGCCCACGGAGCCCTTGCACAGTGGCCACGCCAAGGCCACGCCTGGCAGCCTGCACCCGGGATAACGCTGGAGGGGGCGGGTGGCAGGCGGCAGGCACGTGGAAGTGGCGAGGGGGGTGGTGGCTGGGATGCTAGGCAGTCTTGCTGACTAGGAGTCAGCTCTGTCCCGGTGGACAGCGTGAACCAATGCCTACGCAACCACTCACGTGATTTGTATTTCCATAAACGTTGTGGCCAAAAAGATGCCCCAAAACCCAAACCAAAATGATGTTTCCTGTCTGAGTTACCCTGTTTCTCCTCAAATAAGACGTAGCCATAAAATAAGCCATAGCAGGATTTCTACACATTGGCGAAATAGAAGCCATACCCTGAAAATAAGACATAGGGATGTGGCGCCTCTCCCTTAAGACCAGGCATCCCCAAACTGCCGCCCTCCAGATGTTGGGGGACTACAACTCCCATGATCCCTAGCTAAGAGGACCAGTGGTCAGGGATGATGGGAATTGTAGTCCCAAATTGTAGATGTTTGGGGACTACAACACCCATCATCCCTAGCTAACTGGACCAGTGGTCAAGGATGATGCGAATTGTAGTCCCAAATTGTAGATGTTTGGGGACTACAACTCCCATCATCGCTAGCTAACAGGACCAGTGGTCAGGGATGATGGGAATTGTAGTCCCAAATTGTAGATGTTTGGGGACTACAACTCCCATCATCCCTAGCTAACAGGGCCAGTGGTCAGGGATGATGGGAATTGTAGTCCCAAATTGTAGATGTTTGGGGACTAGAACTCCCATCATCCCTAGCTAACAGGGCCAGTGGTCAGGGATGATGGGAATTGTAGTCCCAAATTGTAGATGTTTGGGGACTACAACTCCCATCATCCCTAGCTAACAGGGCCAGTGGTCAGGGATGATGGGAATTGTAGTCCCAAATTGTAGATGTTTGGGGACTACAACTCCCATCATCCCTAGCTAACAGGGCCAGTGGTCAGGGATGATGGGAATTGTGCTCCCAAATTGTAGATGTTTGGGCACTACAACTCCCATCATCCCTAACTAACAGGACCAGTGGTCAGGGATGATGCGAATTGTAGTCCCAAATTGTAGATGTTTGGGGACTACAACTCCCATCATCCCCAGCTAACAGGACCAGTGGTCAGGGATGATGGGAATTTTAGTCCAAAACATCTGGAGGGCCGAAGTTTGGGGATGCCTGCTTAAGCTGCGTCCCGACGCGGAACAGTTAAAATAAGACATCCCCCGAAAATAAGCCATAATGTGTTTTTTTGAGGGGGGAAAAATATATAAGACGGTGTCTTATTTTATGAGAAACACGGTATTGGTGGGAATGACTGGGTGCCCTACACACGCCACAGGGCTTGAGAGGAGCAGCCCTGTAGCCGGATTCTGTCCAGCGGGACAGAGCTGACCACTTGTCAGTGCTGGGAAACCCTTAGCTGGGGAGAGTTAACGGGGCTGGGGAAATCGGAGCCACCCCCTCCCCAGGGGTCCACAGGGACTCTTGCGTGGGGCCTGCAACCCACCGGGTTCGGACAAGCATGTTGAGCCCCTGGATTCCTTTAACGGAATTCCCATTACCAACATCACTTCTTGGGGGGCACCGCCCGCCCATACCACAGAACCAATGCCTAACCGCCAACCTTACAAGTTGTGACTAGTTGCTACGTACCCGTGTTTCTCCTAAAATAAGACACCATCTTATATATTTCCCCCCCTCAAAAAAACACAGTATGGCTTATTTTCGGGGGATGTCTTCTTTTAACCACTCCGCGTCGGGACGCAGCTTAAGCAGGCATCCGCAAACTTCGGCCCTCCAGATGTTTGGGACTACAATTCCCATCATCCCTGACCACTGGTCCTGTTAGCTAGGGATCATGGGCGTTGTAGTCCCCAAACAGCTACTATCTGGGACTACAATTCCCATCATCCCTGACCACTGGTCCGGTTAGCTAGGGATCATGGGAGTTGTAGGCCAAAACATCTGGAGGGCGGCCGTTTGGGGATGCCTGGTCTTAAGGGAGAGGCGCCACATCCCTATGTCTTATTTTCAGGGGATGCCTTCTATTTCTCAAATGTGTCGAAATCCTGCTACGGCTTATTTTAGGGCTACGCCTTATTTGAGGAGAAACAGGGTAATATTTGGGTGATGGAATAGGACAGTGATGGCTAACCTTGACACTCCAGATGTTTTGGAACTACAACTCCCATCATCCCTAGCTAACAAGACCAGTGGTCAGGGATGATGGGAGTTGTAGTCCCAAAACATCTGGAGTGTCAAGGTTAGCCATCACTGGGGTAATATAAAAGCAACAAACCGCTTTCACCCAATGTCTGCTGGTATTTTCAATTTAATTTTTTAAAAAAGAAATGCCAGATACTTTTCATGGCATACTCAGCTAGACACGCTGACTTTTTTTTCCAGGGTGGGGTCCCTTTTGCGAGAATTTAGACTGGAACGGATGACTGTTTGTGCTCTGCTTTCTGAGACTGTAAGAGCTTTGTTTGAGGGGAGGGAGGGGAAACGGATGTGCAACCCGGTTTAGCTGCTGGGTTACTGCTCCACATTTTGAAGCAAGCCCCCGGTAGCTGGGAAAAGCAGCTCTGCAAATAAAGGCCAAGCAGGAATCATTATTCATATTATTATTAGAATCATAGAATCCTAGAGTTGGAAGAGACCCCAAGGGCCATCCAGTCCAACCCCCTGCCAAGCAGGAAACACCATCCAAGCATTCCTGACAGGTGGCTGTCAAGCCTCTGCTTAAAGACCTCCAAAGAAGGAGACTCCACCACACTCCTTGGCAGCAAATCCCACTGTCGAACAGCTCTTACTGTCAGGAAGTTCTTCCTAATGTTTAGGTGGAATCTTCTTTCTTGTAGTTTGAATCCGTTGCTCCGTGTCCGCTTCTCTGGAGCAGCAGAAAACAACCTTTCTCCCTCCTCTAGATGACATCCTTTGATATATTTGAACATGGCTATCATATCACCCCTGAACCTTCTCTCTCCAGGCTAAACATACCCAGCTCCCTAAGCCGTTCCTCATAAGGCATCGTTTCCAGGCCTTTGACCATTTTGGTTGCCCTCCTCTGGACACGTTCCAGCTTGTCAGTATCCTTCTTGAACTGGGGTGCCCAGAACTGGACACAGTATTCCAGGTGGGGTCTGACCAGAGCGGAATACAGTGGTACTATTCCTTCCCTTGATCTAGATGCTATACTCCTATGGATGCAGCCCAGAATTGCATTGGCTTTTTGAGCTGCTGCATCACACTGTTGACTCATGTCAAGTTTATGGTCTACCAAGACTCCTAGATCCTTTTCACATGTACTGCTCTCAAGCCAGGTGTCACCCATCCTGTATTGGTGCCTTTCCTTTTTTTTGCCCAAGTGTAGTACTTGACATTTCTCCCTGTTAAAATTCATCCTGTTTGCCTTGGCCCAGTTCTCTAATCTGCTAAGGTCATTTTGAAGTGTGATCCTGTCCTCTGGGGTATTAGCCACCCCTCTCAATTTGGTGTCATCTGCAAATATTTGATGTATTTTAATATTTGTTGGAAGCCACCCAGAGTGGCTGGGGAGACCCGGCCAGATGGGCGGGGTACAAATAAAAAATTATTATTATTATTATTATTAAACTTGATCAGACTAATCTGCTCTTTATTGCGGAATTGGAGCAAACAGAAATTCAGCCTTTTGCTTCAATTAAGCAGTAAAGAGTGGACTTTTGCAGGGAAAGCACGGGGAAGAAGAAGAAGAAGAAGAAGAAGAAGAAGAAGAAGAAGAAGAAGAAAAGGATGAGCCTTTGGGGCCGGCCATGAAGCATTTCCGTCTCCACTAGTTGCCCTCTGCTGGTCAGGTGAGAGGGCCGGGGGTGACTGGCCCTGTGCCCGGCTATGTCTCTAACTGCGCTCCCTTGGGACTGGGCAGTGAGCAGGAACGGCCCTTTGGCCGTGAATGATTAACCGCCCTTGTCCCTCCACCGCTGCCAGTTCTGGTGGCTTGGGTCTCCCAGACTGGCAGGAAGAGGCAGCTTTCCCAAGAGGAATGCCCTGAGTGCCCCATGGCGTTCTGGATGTGGTGCCTGTTATGGAACGGTCTTTACTCACGAGAAAGACACAGCAGTTCACGAGAAAGACATATCCAGTTCTGGGGAAGCAATTGTCCTGTTCAAATTCTGCCAACAAAGGTCCGTATAGTTAAAGCTATGGTTTTCCCAGGAGTAATGTACGGAAGTGAGAGCTGGACCATCAAGAAGGCTGATCGCCGAAGAATTGATGCTTTTGAATTCTGGTGCTGGAGGATACTCTTGAGAGTCCCATGGACTGCAAGAAGATCCAACCTCTCCATTCTTAAGGAAATCAGCCCTGAGTGCTCACTAGAAGGACAGATCCTGAAGTTGAGGCTCCAGTACTTTGGCCACCTCATGAGAAGAGAAGACTCCCTAGAAAAGACCCTGATGTTGGGAAAGATGGAGGGCACAAGGAGAAGGGGACGGCAGAGGATGAGATGGTTGGACAGTGTTCTCGAAGCTACTAACATGAGTTTGGCCAAACTGCGAGAGGCAGTGGAGGATAGGCGTGCCTGGCGTGCTCTGGTCCAGGGGGTCACGAAGAGTCGGACACGACTGAACGACTGAGCAACAACAGATAGATAGATAGATAGATATAGATAGATAGATAGATGATAGATAGATAGATAGATAGATAGATAGATAGATAGATAGATAGATAGATAGATAGATAGATGATAGATAGATACCGGTAGATAGATAGATAGATAGAGATAGAGATTACATAGATAGACAGATAGATAGGCAGTGGAGAACAGGAGTGCCTGGCGTGCTCTGGTCCATGGGGTCACGGAGAGTCGGACACGACTGAACGACTGAACAACAACAACAACAACAACAGATAGATAGATAGATAGATAGATAGATAGATAGAGATTAGATAGATAGATAGATAAATAGGCAGTGAAGGATAGGCGTGCCTGGCGTGCTCTGGTCCATGGGGTCACGAATAATAATAATAATAATTTATTATTTGTACCCCGCCCATCTGACCGGGTCCCCCCAGCCACTCTGGGCGGCCTCCAAAAAACCCTAAAATACATTGAAATATTACAGATTAAAAACTTCCCTAAACAGGGCTGCCTTCAGGTGTTTTCTAAAGGTCATGTAGTTGTTGATCGCTTTGACCTCTGAAGGGAGGACGTTCCACAGGGCGGGCGCCACTACCGAGAAGGCCCTCTGCCTGGTTCCCTGTAGCTTTGCTTCTCGCAATGAGGGAACCACCAGAAGGCCCTCGGCGCTGGATCTCAGTGTCCGGGCTGAACGGTGGGGGTGGAGACGCTCCTTCAGGTATACAGGACCGAGGCCGTTTAGGGCTTTCAAGGTCAGCACCAACACTTTGAATTGTGCTCGGAAACGTACTGGGAGCCAATGTAGATCTCTCAGGACCGGTGTTATGTGGTCATGGCGGCCACTCCCAGTCACCAGTCTAGCTGCCGCATTCTGGATCAATTGCAGTTTCCGGGTCACCTTCAAAGGTAGCCCCACGTAGAGCGCATTGCAGTAGTCCAAGCGGGAGATAACCAGAGCATGCACCACTCTGGCGAGACAGTCTGCGGACAGGTAGGGTCTCAGCCTGCGCACCAGATGGAGTTGGTAGACAGCTGCCCTGGACACAGAATTAATCTGCACTTCCATGGACAGCTGTGAGTCTAAAATGACTCCCAGGCTGCGTACCTGGTCCTTCAGGGGCACAGTTATGCCATTCACGAAGAGTCGGACACGACTGAACGACTGAACAACAACAACAAATTCTGCCTTGGTCCACCCTGGAGTCCTGCATCCAGATCTCGGCACCCCAATTTAAGAGGGATATTGACTGGGAAGTGTGCAGAGGAGGGTGGCCAAGATGAAACCAAGCATTATGATGAACAGTTGAAGGAGTTGAAACAAAATGAAAAAATTCCTTCCAGTAGCACCTTAAAAGGTAAAGGGACCCCTGACCATTAGGTCCAGTCGTGACCGACTCTGGGGTTGTGGTGCTCATCTCGCTTTATTGGCCGAGGGAGCCGGCGTACAGCTTCCAGGTCATGTGGCCAGCATGACTAAGCCGCTTCTGGCGAACCAGAGCAGCGCACGGAAACGCCGTTTACCTTCCCGCCTGAGCAGTACCTATTTATCTACTTGCACTTTGACGTGCTTTCGAACTGCTAGGTGGGCAGGAGCTGGGACCGAGCAACGGGAGCTCACCCCGTCGCAGGGATTTGAACCGCCGACCTTCTGATCGGCAAGCCCTAGGCTCTGTGGTTTAACCCACAGCGCCACCTGGGTCCCTTAGAGACCAACTAAGTTTGTTCTTGGTATGAGCTTTCGTGTGCATGCACACTTCTTCAGATACCTGAAGATGATGAAGATCCCGTCAGGGACGGGATGAAGGAGTTGAGTATGTTTAGCCTGGACAAGAGGAGACTGAAAAGAGGCATGACAGCCATCTTCAAAAACCACAAGGGCTGCCACATGGAAGAGTGTAGGACTCAACCAATGGTTTCAAGTTACAAGAGAGGAGATTCTGACTAAACGTTAGGAAGAACTTTCTGAGGGTAAGAGCTCTGTGACATTGGACTGGCCTCCTTCAGAAAGTGGTGCAGCCTCTTTCATTGGAGGCTTTATGGCTAACCTTGACACTCCAGATGTTTTGGAACTACGACTCCCATCATCCCTGACCACTGATCCTGTTAGCTAGGGATGATGGGTGTTGTAGTCCCAAAACATCTGGAGTGTCAAGGTTAGCCATCACTTTTTTAGGCAGAGGTTGGATGGTCTCTGCCATAGATAGAATCCTAGAATTGGAAGAGACCCCAAGGGCCATCCAGTCCAACCCCCTGCCAAGCAGGAATCATTATTCATATTATTATTAGAATCCTAGAATCCTAGAGTTGGAAGAGACCCCAAGGGCCATCCAGTCCAACCCCTGCCAAGCAGGAATCCTTATTCATATTATTATTAGAATCCTAGAATAATAGAGTTGGAAGAGACCACAAGGGCCATCCAGTCCAACCCCCTGCCAAGCAGGAAACACCATCAAAGCTTTCTTGACAGATGGCTGTCAAGCCTCTGCTTCAAGACCTCCAAAGAAGGAGACTCCACCACACTCCTTGGCAGCAAATCCCACTGTCGAACAGCTCTTACTGTCAGGAAGTTCTTCCTAATGTTGAGGTGGAATCTTCTTTCTTGTAGTTTGAATCCATTGCTCCGTGTCCGCTTCTCTGGAGCAGCAGAAAACAACCTTTCTCCCTCCTCTATATGACATCCTTTTATATATTTGAACATGGCTATCATATCACCCCTTTACCTTCTCTTCTCCAGGCTAAACATACCCAGCTCCCTAAGCCGTTCCTCATAAGGCATCGTTTCCAGGCCTTGGACCATTTTGGTTGCCCTCCTCTGGACACGTTCCAGCTTGTCAGTATCCTTCTTGAACTGTGGTGCCCAGAACTGGACACAGTATTCCAGGTGAGGTCTGACCAGAGCGGAATACAGTGGTATTAGATGTTTTGAGTTGAGATTCTTGCCTTGCAGGGGGTTGGGCTAGATGACCCTCGGGACCCCTTCTCCCTTTCTTTTATTCTATGATACATGTATCTAAAAAGCCTACAAGCTTGAACTTATTTTTTTACGTATAAACTTCGTCCAAAGTTGTTGGTTGAGCCTATTACTTCTGCAGTAGCGAAAGGTTTGGAGCTTTCTATCCGTGGTGGCTCACCTTGACACTCCAGATGTTTTGGAACTACAACTCCCATCATCCCTAGCTAACAGGGCCAGTGGTCAGGGATGATGGGAGTTGTAGTTCCAAAACATCTGGAGTGTCCAGGTTAGCCATCACTGTTATAGATGTTTGGGGACTACAACTCCCATCATCCCTAGCTAACAGGACCTGTGGTCAGGGATGATGGGAATTGTAGTCCCGGTCTATCAGATTCCCTACAAAAAGCTGGACGGGCAGGGAAAAGAAGAAAAGCGGGGGATAGGGGCGCCCGGAAGCCGCGCTTCGCCCGGACGACGGAGGAGCGCGCAAGGGGCTCACCTTGGAGACGACGAGGGGCTGGCCGTGCTCCAGCCCGCCCTCGAGGCTGAAGCCCCAGGGCGCGCCGCCGGCCAGATGCACGGGCACGTGCTGGTAGCAGACCAGCGGCAGGGGCGCTTGCCCGGGCGGCTCCTGGCGCTGCGCGTCCCCCGACGGCCGCGCCATGGCACCATCCCGTAAGGCGCCCAGGCGGACGCAGCCGCGCGTCCTCGGCCGACGTGTCTGGGCGGCTGCAGGGGCGGGGTTGGGGGCGGGAGCTCGGGGTGGGCAGGCCCCGCGCGCTCCGGCGCGCGCTCCCGGCGCAGGCAGCCTCTCTCTCCTTGCTCTTGGCCTCTCCTCCGACGGCTGGAGCGCACCGCTTTAACATGCGCGCTCAGTAAGCGCGCTCCGGCGCAGGCAGCCGCCTCTCTATCCTTGCGCGTGGCCTCTCCTCCGACGGCTGGAGCGCACCGCTTTAACATGCGCGCTCAGGAAGCGCATCATGGGACGGGATGTCTCGTCCAAAGTGGTTCCAAAGCATCTCCTCTGAATCCTTCTTCCTTGGTCAAAGTCCCGACCTGGAGTTCTTTGTCCCGTTCTAGGAACCACAATTTAAGGAGGATGTTGACAAAAAGGGATGTTGACAAAATGCCCAGTCTTTTTTTTTTTTTAATGCTTTATTGAATTTTCAAAACGTACAAGCAAAATTTTTCAAAACAACTTCATCAAAGTACACAAATATAAAAAAAGGAAAAAAAAGAGAAAATGAAAACAAAAACAGAGAAAGTATTTTTTAAAAAAAAATATTAAATTTTAACTTTATTTATAATTCATAAAATGGTAACATCGTTTCACATACAAAAAAAATCAGCAAAGGAAAAATCACAATAACTCAAACTAACATAATCTAACTGCCATGAAAAAAGAAAAAAGAAAAAAAAGAAAGAAAGGTAAGAGATGCCTTAACACAGAAAAAGAAAGAAGAAGAAGCAAAAAGACAACAGCTCGGATAATTCCTCACCGGAATTTCCTAACTTGACGAGCTTAACAATTTACAGTTGTAAATAATAAAAGTTGACTTCCACTGCAAAATACAGCGTTTCATCCTTTGATATCTGTACATTTCTCCTGTCATTTTTACAAAGTATCAACTTTATACAATTCTAAATTCTATTCCTTTAATTTATTGCTTCATATGCTATTTTACTCCAAACATAACCAATATTTCCCATGTATATCTACATGCTTTCCCATGTATATCTACATGCTTCTAGCTACCATCCCAAACATACCAAACAATCCATTGTATATAGCCAGGCCCTACGTTACAGCCGCATCTGTTCCAACTCTACAGACAGAGACTCTCACCTAAGAGATCTACAGCAAACCTTTTTAGAACTAAAATACCCACCGGATGAAGTTAAACAACAGATCAACAGAGCCAGACTGATACCCAGAGAGAACTTGCTGCAAGACAGACCCAAAAAAGAAAACAGCAGAACACCACTAGTAATCACATACAGCTCCCAAGTTAAAACAGTACAACGGATCATCAGAGATCTACAACCTCTCCTAGACCATGACAGTTCTCTTTCTCAAGCTCTGGGAGGAAGACCTTTCATCGCCTACAGACAGCCACCCAATCTTAAACAACTCCTCACCCACAATAATACTACAACCAGACTTAACATGGACACTGGCACCAGAGCCTGCAATAAACCCAGATGCCAACTTTGCTGCCACATACACCCAGACAACACCATTACTGGCCTCAACAACATCAAACATACCATCTCAGGACTATTGAATTGCTCATCGTCTAACATTGTGTATGCCATCAAATGCCAACAGTGCCCTTCAGCTCTCTATATTGGACAAACAGGCCAAACCCTACGCCAAAGGATAAATGGACATAAATCTGACATCAGGAATCACAAGACAGAGAAACCAGTAGGAGAGCACTTCAATCTCCCAGGACACTCCATCCAAGATCTCAAAGTAGCTGTCTTATTGCAAAGGAATTTCAGAAATGGACTGGAAAGAGAAGTTGCTGAATTGCAACTCATTACCAAGCTTAAAACCATGGAGAGACCTGGTCTGAACAAAGACATTGGATTCTTATCTCATTATACATGACAAAGCTTTTTTAACCTTGCTTTTTCCTGTAAGACTAATTGCAGCCGTTAACAGTCGTCAACAGGTTTACCACAGCTATCAGCCAATCACCCATTTCCACCACCCCTCTGAGTAATACCCCTCCCCACCCTCTCACTATATATCAGGGTCTGGTGACTTCTGTTTCAGTGTATCTGAAGAAGTGTGCATGCACACGAAAGCTCATACCAAGAACAAACTTAGTTGGTCTCTAAGGTGCTACTGGAAGGATTTTTTTTATTTTATTTTGTTTTGACTATGACAGACCAACATGGCTATCTACCTTTAACTGGCAATATTTCCCATGTAAACCTTGTTTATTCATGTATTCATTCAGACACTTCCATTGTTTTTGTATAGTATTTTTGGTTTTCCCTCTTATCTTTTCTGTCAACTTTGCGAGTTCCAGATATTCTGCTACGGTAATTTGTTCTGCCACTCACTCTTGGTAGGTATATGATTCCCCTTTCCAGTTTTGGGCCACTAAGTTTCTTGCTGCTGTAATTGCAAGAATTTGTTTTCTCTTTTGGAATATCCTTATCTAGTATCCCCAATAAATATATCTCGGCTCTTTTATTGTGTGATGTTTGTATTAATTTTTTTATTTCTTCATGAATCATATTCCAAAATGATTGTATTTCTGGGCAGGTCCACCACATGTGGAAGAAAGATCCTACCCTCACCTTACATCTCCAACATTTGAGAAAGTAACCCCCCCCCCCCGTGTTGACTTCCAGTCCAACCATTATTATGCTTTGTATCTTATCCTTATCACATTATATACCTTACTCTTTTTTTGCTTATTCTCCTTTGCTTAAGCTGTGAGCCCACTTATATATGCAACAGAAGATTGGCTCTCTCAAATTTGTTCCCTATGTAATCCTGAAATAATTTCCAATTTTTCTCCACTTCTTGGTCAGATATTCCTCTATTTTCTGCTATTTTTATTGCCACCCTTTGGTATCCCATTATCTTGGTTTGCCAATCTTCTAGATCGGGTAAATTTGCGCTCTTCCAATTCAACATCTTTATCAATGACTTGGTTACTTGGATGATGGGCTTGAGGGCATCCTGATCAAGTTTGCAGATGACACCAAATTGGGAGGGGTGGCTAATACCCCAGAGGACAGGATCACACTTCAAAATGACCTGAACAGATTAGAGAACTGGGCCAAGGCAAACAATATGAATTTTAACAGGGAGAAATGTCAAGTACTACACTTGGGCCAAAAAAATGAAAGGCACAAATACAGGATGCGTGACACCTGGCTTGAGAGCAGTACAAGTGAAAAGGATCTGGGAGTCTTGGTAGACCATCAACTTGACATGAGTCAACAGTGTGATGCAGCAGCTCAAAAAGCCCATGCAATTCTGGGCTGCATCAAGAGGAGTATAGCATCTAGATCAAGGGAAGGAATAGTACCACTGTATTCCGCTCTGGTCAGACCCCACCTGGAATACTGTGTCCAGTTCTGGGCACCACAGTTCAAGAAGGATACGGACAAGCTGGAACGTGTGCAGAGGAGGGCAACCAAAATGGTCAAAGGCCTGGAAACGATGCCTTATGAGGAACGGCTTAGGGAGCTGGGTATGTTTAGCCTGGAGAAGAGAAGGTTCAGGGGTGATATGATAGCCATGTTCAAATATATAAAAGGATGTCATATAGAGGAGGGAGAAAGGTTGTTTTCTGCTGCTCCTGAGAAGAGGACACGGAGCAACGGATTCCAACTACAAGAAAGAAGATTCCACCTCAACATTAGGAAGAACTTCCTGACAGTAAGAGCTGTTCGTCAGTGGGATTTGCTGCCAAGGAGGGTGGTGGAGTCTCCTTCTTTGGAGGTCTTTGGTGCTGTGGGTTAAACCACAGAGCCTAGGGCTTGCTGATCAGAAGGTCGGCAGTTCGAATCCCTGCGACGGGGTGAGCTCCTGTTGCTGGGTCCCTGCTCCTGCCCACCTAGCAGTTCAAAAGCATGTCAAAGTGCAAGTAGATAAATAGGAACCGCTCCGGCGGGAAGGTAAACAGCGTTTCCGTGCGTTGCTCTGGTTCGCCAGAAGCGGCTTTGTCATGCTGGCCACATGACCCGGAAGCTGTACGCCGGCTCCCTCAGCCTATAAAGCGAGATGAGCGCCGCAACCCCAGAGTCGGACACGACTGGACCTAATGGTCAGGGGTCCCTTTACCTTTACCTAAGCAGAGGCTTGACAGCCATCTGTCAAGAATGCTTTGATGGTGTTTCCTGCTTGGCAGGGGGTTGGACTGGATGGCCCTTGGGGTCTCTTCCAACTCTAGGATTCTAGGATTCTAATAATAATATTCATAATGATTCCTGCTTGGCAGGGGGTTGGACTGGATGGCCCTTGGGGTCTCTTCCAACTCTAGGATTCTAGGATTCTGCAGGCAGTTTCACTGACACTGCAGCGCCCCCCCCCCATTTCTCCTTCCAAACTTGCAACGCACTGATACTTTTAAAGTACCTTCGACCCACATATCTCTGCGGCTTGTGAAGGGCTGATGGGAACGGTACCCGTCTCAGGGCCAAACTGCATTGCCCAGAACATCTGGGAAGAAGGAAATCAACAATATTTTTGTTATGGCTATTGATAAGAAGGTTTTCCCACGTCAGAGAGGCAGCGGGATCTGGATGGGCAGAGAGAGCAGTTCACTTTCGGCTCTCACTGGCGGCCACTGGTGCGTAATTTCGCAGTTCATTTTCGGTGCGTAATTTCGGTCCTCTCCAGAAGATTGCGCACGTTGGGCAAAGCGACTTGCAGGGTAGAGCCGGAGCGCCTGCCCCTTAGTCGCCAGGGTAGCTCTGTGGCCATTGCAGCCTGACAGAGGCCTCTGCGAGACCCCAGGGCGAGAGGACCATGTCTGAGGAGCCGTCCCGGCGCGCCGTGGACGCGTTGGAGACGCTCCTGCGGGCATCTTCGGAAAGCAGCGGCAGCGAATGTCCTCAGCAACCAGGTGAGTTGGCTGGGCGCCGCAGGGGACCCCTCTGCTCAGGTAACACGCGCAGGGGTCCGCTTCAAAGAATCCCAGCTACATAGTTACATTGAGCCGATTGCAAACTCCCAACCCTTGGCACGGTTGCTGTGCGTAAAAAGTTGCGCGGGGAAACGGTCGATCCGCAGGCCCTTGCAGAGCCAGGCAGAGGCCCGGGCCATGTAGATAATGTGGCCCCCTTTTTTTTAACCCTGGGGATCTCCGATAAGTGTTATTATTTTAAATACATTTTACAATAAATTGTTGTTCAGTCGTTCAGTCGTGTCCGACTCTTCGTGACCCCATGGACCAGAGCACGCCAGGCGCACCTATCCTTCACTGCCTCTCGCAGTTTGGCCAAACTCATGTTAGTAGCTTCGAGAACACTGTCCAACCATCTCATCCTCTGCCGTCCCCTTCTCCTTGTGCCCTCCATCTTTCCCAACATCAGGGTCTTTTCTAGGGAGTCTTCTCTTCTCATGAGATGGCCAAAGTACTGGAGCCTTAGCCTCAGGATCTGTCCTTCTAGTGAGCACTCAGGGCTGATTTCTTTAAGAATGGATAGGTTTGATCTTCTTGCAGTCCATGGGACTCTCAAGAGTCTCCTCCAGCACCAGAATTACAATAAATACATTATTCATTTTAAAATGTATTATACAATTTTTTTATACAACTTTGATGGTGTTTCCTGCTTGGCAGGGGGTTGGACTAGATCAGGGGTAGGCAACCTTCGGCTCCCAGATGTTTTGGGACTACAACTCCCATCATCCCTGACCACTGGTCCTTTTAGCTAGGGATCATGGGAGTTGTAGTCCCAAAACATCTGGGAGCCGAAGGTTGCCTACCCCTGGACTAGATGGTCCTTGTGGTCTCTTCCAACTCTATGATTCTATGATTCTATGATTCTAATAGTTCAAAAATGTATTTAAAAATCTATTTTTAAGTAGGAAACTTTGACTATTATTATTTATTATCTTCTTCTTCTACTCTTCAAAAAGAGGTATGCTTGTGAGAAAGCCACTATTGCTCGTAAGCCACTATTTCTTTAAAAAACATGGTTTCCACCAAAGTTTATCCTCATTGAGCTATATGTACTCCTCGAGTGTAAGTAATATTCCTGGCCTAGTCAACAGAATTTTAAACAAATGGCCACATCTTCATCAAATTGTCATCATTAAAAAAAAAAAAAATGCGATAATAAAGCCAACACACTTATCTTTAAGTTAAAGGTAAAGGGACCCCTGACCATTAGGTCCAGTCGTGTCCGACTCTGGGGTTGCGGCGCTCATCTCGCTTTATTGGCCGAGAGCCGGCGTACAGCTTCCGGGTCATGTGACCAGCATGACTAAGCCGCTTCTGGTGAACCAGAGCAGCGCACGGAAACGCCGTTTACCTTCCCGCCAGAGCGGTACCTATTTATCTACTTGCACTTTGATGTGCTTTTGAACTGCTAGGTGGGCAGGAGCAGGGACCGAGCAACGGGAGCTCACCCCGTTGCGGGGATTCGAACCGCCGACCTTCTGATCGGGAAGCCCTAGGCTCTGTGGTTTAACCCACAGCGCCACCCGCATCCCCATCTTTAAGTTACGCGTGGTTTAAATTTTTGGCAAACAAGATTTCAAACAAAAACTCACCAACTTTGAACAGCATGAAAAGCATGGCCCACCATCTGAAACACTTGACTTGACTAAGACCTTACTTGCTTACCGAGGGCGTAGTCACAATCCCTCACCTCTCCAACACAACCAGAGGGGGCGCTATTAGCAGGTTGAAACGCACCACCCTCCCGCCCTTCGCGTTTTCTGTTTTCCCCCCTGATTTTTTTACATTCACCTCAGGTGAGCGATGGTGAAGATGCTGACCGAGGTCCCCTTTGGAATCGGAGGCCTGGGCCAAGTGGCCCATATGGCCCACACTCTGTCTGGGGCTAGGTCGATGTGCAACATCCCTCCCCCCTCCCCCAAAAAAGATAAATGGAAGGGTTTGAAACACCCCCCCCCCCCATTGTCTTACCCTGTTTCTCCTCAAATAAGCCGTAGCCCTAAAATAAGCCGTAGCGGGATTTCTACACATTTGAGAAATAGAAGCCATACCCTGAAAATAAGACATAGGGATGTGGCGCCTCTCCCTTAAGACCAGGCATCCCCAAACGGCCACCCTCCAGATGTTTTGGCCTACAACTCCCATGATCCCTAGCTAACAGGACCAGTGGTCAGGGGTGATGGGAATTGTAGTCCCAAATTGTAGATGTTTGGGGACTACAACTCCCATCATCCCTAGCTAACAGGACCAGTAGTCAGGGATGATGGGAATTGTAGTCCCAAATTGTAGAAGTTTGGGGACTACAACTCCCATCATCCCTAGCTAACAGGACCAGTGGTCAGGGATGATGGGAATTGTAGTCCCAAATTGTAGATGTTTGGGGACTACAACTCCCATCATCCCTAGCTAACAGGACCAGTAGTCAGGGATGATGGGAATTGTAGTCCCAAATTGTAGAAGTTTGGGGACTACAACTCCCATCATCCCTAGCTAACAGGACCAGTGGTCAGGGATGATGGGAATTGTAGTCCCAAATTGTAGTAGTTTGGGGACTACAACTCCCATGATCCCTACCTAACAGGACCAGTGGTCAGGGATGATGGGAATTGTAGTCCCAAATTGTAGAAGTTTGGGGACTACAACTCCCATGATCCCTAGCTAACAGGACCAGTGGTCAGGGATGATGCGAATTTTAGTCCAAAACATCTGGAGGGCCGAATTTTGCGGATGCCTGCTTAAGCGGCGTACCGACGCGAAGCGGTTAAAATAAGACATCCCCCGAAAATAAGCCATACTGTGGTTTTTTGAGGAAAAAAATATATAAGACGGTGTCTTATTTTAGGAGAAACACGGTATATATTATACCAGTGATGGCTAACCTTGAAACTCCAGTTACAGGTAGATAGCCGTGTTGGACTGTCATCGTCAAAACAAAATAAGAAAAATCCTTCCAGTAGCACCTTAGAGACCAACTAAGTTTGTTCTCGGTATGAGCTTTCGTGTGCATGCACACTTCTTCAGATACACTGAAACAGAAGTCACCAGACCCTTATATATAGTGAGAGGGTGGGGAGGGGTATTACTCAGAGGGGTGGTGGGAATGGGTGATAGGCTGATAGCTGTGGTAAACCTGTTGACGACGGTTAACGACTGCAATTGGTCTTGCAGGAAAAAGCAAGGGGCGAGAAGGCTCAAAAAGCTTTGTCATGTATAATGAGATAAGAATCCAATGTCTTTGTTCAGACCAGGTCTCTCCATGGTTTTAAGCTTGGTCATGAGTTGCAATTCAGCAACTTCTCTTTCCAGTCTATTCCTTCCAGTAGCACCTTAGAGACCAACTAACTTATCTGAAGAAGTGTGCATGCACACGAAAGCTCATACCAAGAACAAACTGACTTGACACTCCAGTTGTTTTGGAACTACAACTCCCATCATCCCTAGCTAACAGGATCAGTGGTCAGGGATGATGGGAGTTGTAGTCCCAAAACATCTGGAGGTGTCAAGGTTAGCCATCACTGTATTATACCATTCAAAACGAGCCATCCTGCCCTAGCACGTATTGATGATTCCCATACAAAATGGCGGAGGGGTTTAGAAGCATAGAATCATAGAATCCTAGAGTTGGAAGAGACCCCAAGGGCCATCCAGTCCAACCCCCTGCCAAGCAGGAATCATTATTGATATTATTTTTAGAATCATAGAATCCTAGAGTTGGAAGAGACCCCAAGGGCCATCCAGTCCAACCCCCTGCCAAGCAGGAAACACCATCAAAGCATTCCTGACAGATGGCTGTCAAGCCTCTGCTTAAAGACCTCCAAAGAAGGAGACTCCACCATACTCCTTGGCAGCAAATTCCACTGTCGAACAGCTCTTACTGTCAGGAAATTCTTCCTAATGTTGATGTGGAATCTTCTTTCTTGTAGTTTGAATCCATTGCTCTGTGTCCGCTTCTCTGGAGCAGCAGAAAACAACCTTTCTCCCTCCTGTATATGACATCCTTTTATATATTTGAACATGGCTATCATATCACCCCTGAACCTTCTCTTCTCCAGGCTAAACATACCCAGCTCCCTAAGCCGTTCCTCATAAGGCATCGTTTCCAGGCCTTTGACCCTTTTGGTTGCCCTCTTCTGGACACGTTCCAGCTTGTCAGTATCCTTCTTGAACTGTGGTGCCCAGAACTGGACACAGTATTCCAGGTGAGGTCTGACCAGAGCGGAATACAGTGGTACTATTCCTTCCCTTGATCTAGATGCTATACTCCTCTTGATGAAGCCCAGAATTGCATTGGCTTTTTGAGCTGCTGCATCACACTGTTGACTCATGTCAAGTTGATGGTCTACCAAGACATCCTTTGATATATTTGAACATGTCTATCATATCACCCCTGAACCTTCTCTTCTCCAGGCTAAACATACCCAGCTCCCTAAGCCTTTCCTCATAAGGCAGTGATGGCTAACCTTGACACTCCAGATGTTTTGGAACTACAACTCCCATCATCCCTAGCTAACAGGACCAGTGGTCAGGGGTGATGGGAGTTGTAGTCCCAAAACATCTGGAGTGCCAAGGTTAGCCATCACTGTCATAAGGCATCGTTTCCAGGCCTTTGACCATTTTGGTTGCCCTCCTCTGGACACGTTCCAGCTTGTCAGTATCCTTCTTGAACTGTGGTGCCCAGAACTGGACACAGTATTCCAGGTGGGGTCTGACCAGAGCGGAATACAGTGTCTCTTATTCTGCTTTGCAATTTGAATGACGTTTCCTTTTTCTCCCTCCCCGAAAGCAGACCGTGAGCAGAACAGCGAGAAGGATGGGGAGCCACCCTTGGTGCCGTTAGAAAAGGTGAAAATTATTGTATTTTAATGTTCTGTTGAAAGCCGCCCACAGTGGCTGGGGAAACCCAGCCAGATGGGCGGGGTATAAATAATAAATTATTATTATTATTATTATTATTATTATTATTATTAGAGTGAAGAGGAAGATCTGTTTGTCTATCGAGAGCCCCGAGAGCATTTGAGAAGCGATTCGGAAACGGAGAGCGCCGATTCCTCCGCTGCGGATGTTCCTGCGCCCCTGAATTTACGGAAGAAAGATTGCAAAGAAGAAAGCAGAGAGCCAGGGGCGATGTACGGCGGCGCACCATATCAGTGTCGCCCGCAATTTCATGCGCAGCACAACAGCAACGCACGAGGGAGACCGTGCCAATGCGAGGAGTGCGGAATGCGCTTAACAGGCCAGAGTAGCTTCGTTGAGCATCACACAGGAGAGAAACCGTATGGATGCGTTTTGTGCGGGAAGCGTTTCAGCCAGAGCGGATCGCTTACTCAGCATGTAAGAACGCACACCGGGGAGAGGCCGTTCAGATGTTCCGAGTGCGGAAAGTGTTTCACTCAGAGGGGAAGCCTGACTCAACACCGACGGATCCATACAGGGGAGAAACCGCATGAGTGCCGGGACTGTGGAAAGCGCTTCAGCGAGCGCGGGAGTTGCGTTCGACACCAAAGGATCCACACAGGCGAGAAGCCGTATCAGTGCCAGAGGTGTGGAAAGTGCTTCGCTCAGAGTGGCACGCTTACTCAACACGTAAGGATCCATACGCGGGAGAGGCCGTACAAATGCGACGGGTGCGGCAAGAGCTTCGGTCAGAGCGCAACTCTTAAGCAACATCAAAAAACCCACAGATAGGAGAAACCGTTTTAAGACTTGTGGAAAGAGCTTCAATCCAAGTGGATCACTTACCCTGTTTCTCCTCAAATAAGACGTAGCCCTAAAATAAGCCGTGGCAGGATTTCTACACATTTGCGAAATAGAAGCCATACCCTGAAAATAAGACATAGGGATGTGGCGCCTCTCCCTTAAGACCAGGCATCCCCAAACTGCCGCCCTCCAGATGTTTTGGCCTACAACGCCCATGATCCCTAGCTAACAGGACCAGTGGTCAGGGATGATGGGAATTGTAGTCCCAAACTGTAGGTGTTTGGGGACTACAACTCCCATCATCCCTAGCTAACAGGACCAGTGGTCAGGGATGATGGGAATTGTAGTCCCTAATTGTAGATGTTTGGGGACTACAACTCCCATCATCCCTAGCTAACTGGACCAGTGGTCAGGGATGATGGGAATTGTAGTCCCAAATTGTAGATGTTTGGGGACTACAACTCCCATCATCCCTAGCTAACAGGACCAGTGGTCAGGGATGATGGGAATTTTAGTCCAAAACATCTGGAGGGCCGAAGTTTGCGGATGCCTGCTTAAGCTGCGTCCTGACGCGGAGCAGTTAAAATAAGACATCCCCCGAAAATAAGCCATACTGTGTTTTCTTGAGGGGGGAAAAAAATAAGACGGTGTCTTATTTTAGGAGAAACACGGTAATAGTTGCATACTATTATGAGTGGCGTTGTATTGTTTATGTTTAGTACACCGTTTGCTTAATTGTTCCATATAATTTTTTCAAAACCATTGGTTTTTCATGTACATTATCAACATGTTTTATCTTAAATAAATAAATATTGCAGAAAATAATAGTATGCAACTCTATTATTAGGGAAGTTCATCGGGATAAGCTGTGGGAAGCCAGGCGAAAATGGAGGGGGGGGGAGACTGAGAGGAGGCAGGCGGAAGTTCATCGGGATAAGCTGTGGGAAGCCAGGCGAAAACGGAGGGGGTGGAGACTGAGAGGAGGCAGGCGGAAGTTCATCACCCTCCTACTAATCCATTCTACAACAACAAAGAAGAAACGCAACAACATACAAACCATGCAACATGAACTTACTCCCCCTGTGAGTATCCATGCACTTACTCTAACTTATCCAATTTCACAAAATAACCCACAGCAACGCGTGGCCGGGCCAGCTAGTACCCTGTTTCTCCTCAAATAAGACGTAGCCATCAAATAAGCCGTAGCAGGATTTCTACACATTGGAGAAATAGAAGCCATCCCCTGAAAATAACACATAGGGATGTGGCGCCTCTCCCTTAAGACCAGGCATCCCCAAACTGCCGCCCTCCAGATGTTTGGACCTACAACTCCCATGATCCCTAGCTAACAGGACCAGTGGTCAGGAATGATGGGAATTGTAGTCCCAGATTGTAGATGTTTGGGGACTACAACTCCCATGATCCCTAGCTAACAGGACCAGTGGTCAGGGATGATGGGAATTGTAGTCCCAGATTGTAGATGTTTGGGGACTACAACTCCCATGATCCCTAGCTAACAGGACCAGTGGTCAGGGATGAGGGGAATTGTAGTCCAAAACATCTGGAGGGCTGAAGTTTGGGGATGCCTGCTTAAGCTGCGTCCCGACGCGGAGCAGTTAAAATAAGACATCCCCCGAAAATAAGCCATACTGTGTTTTTTTGAGGGGGAAAAATATATAAGATGGTGTCTTATTTTAGGAGAAACACGGTATATATATATAAAAGAAGCATCTTCACTTCAGAGAGAAGGCTTGAGCAGTTGCTTGTTTTGTCTGCATATAACCTTGAGCTTCTCTTGTAAGGTTCTCAGAGAAATGTGGAGCAGACGGCTGATAAACTTTGGGTTTCTTCCCCCAAGTGCAACGTTGATCCTACAGTGTTTTTCATCTAGTAGAGGGACACTTGCAAATATTGATCAAAACTACACAATCGGCACCTGTACGGTACTAAAGGAAAATCTTATGAAAATGATGTACCGCTGGTATGTGACACCCACCAAACTGGCAAAAAATGTATAAAAAGAAGGAAAAGAAATGCTGGAAATGTAATAGAGAGGAAGGTCATCTCTACCATATGTGGTGGGTTTGTGGGAAAGCAAAGATATTTTGGGAAGCATTGTATAATGAAACTAGTTGAAGTTAGCCCGTTCAATAACGGGCGCTAGAGGAGGAGGAGGAGGCGAGGAGGCCCGGGTTGACATCCCGCCTCAGCCACGGCGTCCTCCTCGGGCCGCTTCCCCCGTCGGGCGGTAGAACAGCGTCCGCTAGGGGGTGGAGAGGGGCTCCCTCCCCCTTCTTCTTTTTCCCCGGGGGCGGCTATAGCGGCGGCGAGGATGGGTCGGCCCTCCTTGGCTTCCGGAGCTCCGGCGCTCCGTTGGATGGGCCGTCCCAGGCCGTTAGGCCTCGGAGCCGCGGGGATTGGGCTCTGCGTCCGTGCGAGGCAGCGGCGCTGGCGCAACTGACAACGCACGTGCGCCGCCGCTGCCTCCCGGACACGCCCCCCTCTCCGGCCGCTCCAATGCCTGCGTCCCTGTTGGGGGGGGAAGTAGAGCTGTCCAATCCGTGCGTCCCTGTGGGACATGCGCACTCGCGCAGTTCCACTGACACACAGTGGACGCGGGGACACTTGAAGATTATTATATGTGATAAAGAAATTGCTAAGGTATACCTTCCCTAAAACCCCAGAAGCATTTTTGCTAGGCCTGGTGGGTAATGAAATTAAGAGAGAAGATCAAAGACTATTTTGATATGCCACCACCGCGGCTAGAATTTTGTGGGCCCAAAAGTGGAAAACAGCTGAGACACCGACTGTAGAAGATTGGAGACTAAAATGAACAGAATATCTGGAATGGGCAAAATTAACAGGAAGAATCAGAAACCAAAGAGATCCAATGGTTCAAACAGATTGGAGTAAATTTATTGAATACTTGAAGGATTACTGTAAAGATGCGAATACACTTACAGGTATTGATATAATACTTACAACGTAATAGACAAAATATGTACAGAAATCACATAACGTGTATAATGGTCAGACCTCACCTGGAATACTGTGTCCAGTTCTGGGCACCACAGTTCAAGAAGGATATTGACAAGCTGGAACGTGTCCAGAGGAGGGCAACCAAAATGGTCAAAGGCCTGGAAACGATGCCTTATGAGGAACGGCTTAGGGAGCTGGGTATGTTTAGCCTGGAGAAGAGAAGGTTCAGGGGGGATATGATAGCCATGTTCCAATATATCAAAGGATGTCATCTAGAGGAGGGAGAAAGGTTGTTTTCTGCTGCTCCAGAGAAGCGGACACGGAGCAATGGATTCAAACTACAAGAAAGAAGATTCCACCTCAACATTAGGAAGAACTTCCTGACAGTAAGAGCTGTTCGACAGTGGAATTTGCTGCCAAGGAGTGTGGTGGAGTCTCCTTCTTTGGAGGTCTCTAAGCAGAGGCTTGACAGCCACCTGTCAGGAATGCTTTGATGGTGTTCCTGCTTGGCAGGGGGTTGGATTGGATGGCCCTTGGGGTCTCTTCCAACTCTAGGATTCTAGGATTCTAATAATAATATGAATAAGGATTCCTGCTTGGCAGGGGGTTGGACTGGATGGCCCTTGGGGTCTCTTCCAACTCTAGGATTCTAGGATTCTAATAATAATATGAATCATGATTCCTGCTTGGCAGGGGGTTGGACTGGATGGCCCTTGGGGTCTCTTCCAACTCTAGGATTCTAGGATTCTAGGATTCTAGGATTCTAGGATTCTCTAATTTAAGATTTCTTTATTGTCATTGTACAAATACAATACAATGAAATTGGATGCTTTCCCATAAAAACAACACAAAACATTACTTGTGCAGCGACTGATATAGCATAGATTTTAATGCTCAAAAATATTTCAATTGTTTCCCTTGAAACAGTCCATCAGCTGGTGAGTAGCACATTCATGCCAGATTTTAACAGTCCTTGTTATAGTGAGAGCCCGTTTCTGATTTTAACAGTCCTTGTTATAGTGAGAGCCCGGCCCGTTTCCTGAGGGGATGTGTGCTGGTACAGGAACAAAGACCTATGGTCGGTTTAGTTCAAATGTGGGAGCTGTAACCATATTTTATATTCAGATAGACCTTTCCAGTGAACAAGGTTTTAAGTTCAGCATGGTTGAAATCTCCAGCAATGATGTTCACAGTAGTCTTGCTGGCTGCTGATAAAGCCCGGCAGCCCCACCTTTCTCTGCGTCGCCTTCGCCTCCTCCTAAGGGGATAGTAATCCATGGAGAGCGTCAAACTTTAAGCTACTTCCACCGTAATGTTGTCTGGGCGAAAATAATCAGCTCTTACAGGTTGTTCGCACTGTAACCCGACCTTTAGGAGTTCCTGCCGGCTGTAGATCTTGTGCGCCGTCATCTTAGATCTTAATAACTGCCATAACTGCCATTATTCCTCCAGGAGTGAGCTATACCCTCTTAAAGTGACAAATCTATTCATTTTCCTTTTAAACATTTGCTCACCAGCCTAATGTACCCACACAAGTAACAACAATAACAATAATAAAAGCCATACAAAACGTTAAAAGAAAAAGAAAAAGGGAGAGCACTGGGCCGCTGCGTCTGTGCGCGCCGCCATCTTAGAACTCAGAATAATAATAATAATACAAACAAAGTAAAACAAAGCATACCGGTATTCAACACAGCACCCCCTAAACCTGTTCTAGTGGCTCCCTCAACCACCTGGAACACATTTGGGGAGGGCAGGTGGAGCATCTGCAGAGAGGAGTGTGTGAAAAATTCCCATGGTGCAAACTTTAATCACTCCACTCACAGGTTCAGTTGAATACTGCCCACTGCATTGAATGAACAGCATTAAATGACTTCTAAAAAGAAAAAAATTATATGGATGTACAAGCTCCACAATACTGGCTTTGGGAAGGACATGACTGAGGAAGTGCTACGTCTACAAATGTTAATTTTTTTTACTATTGGTAGTTGCCAGCTATACCAAGGTGAATCTCAGGAAATGCAGACCATGATCAGAAAAAAAGGAAGCTTATTTCTATACCAGGCTCAACTCATTTACCTCACATTTGGACTCACAGCTGTCCATGGAGGCGCAGGTTAATTCTGTGTCCAGGGCGGCTGTCTACCAGCTCCACCTGGTACGCAGGCTGAGACCCTACCTGCCCGCGGACTGTCTCACCAGAGTGGTGCATGCTCTGGTTATCTCCCGCTTGGACTACTGCAATGCGCTCTACGTGGGGCTACCTTTGAAGGTGACCCGAAAACTACAATTAATCCAGAACGCGGCAGCTAGACTGGTGACTGGGAGTGGCCGCTGGGACCACATAACACCGGTCCTGAGAGATCTACATTGGCTCCCAGTACGTTTCCGAGCACAATTCAAAGTGTTGGTGCTGACCTTGAAAGCCCTAAACGGCCTCGGTCCTGTATACCCTGAAGGAGCGTCTCCACCCCCACCGTTCAGCCCGGACACTGAGATCCAGCGCTGAGGGCCTTCTGGAGGTTCCCTCACTCCGAGAAGCAAAGCTACAGGGAACCAGGCAGAGGGCCTTCTCGGTGGTGGCGCCCGCCCTGTGGAACGCCCTCCCATCAGAGGTCAAAGCAATAAACAACCACATGACCTTTAGAAAACACCTGAAGGCAGCCCTGTTCAGGGAAGCTTTTAATCTGTGATATTTTAATGTTTTGTTTTTTAATATTTGCTGGAAGCCGCCCAGGGTGGCTGGGGAGACCCAGCCAGATGGGCGGGGTACAAATAATAAATTATTATTATTATTATTATCACAAGGAAACAAGCCGATTCTGCAACTTGCATACATTTAGGCAAACATCCACATGTATTTTGCCAAATGCCCATCTGCACACCAAATTAAGATCTTACTTAGGCCTTGCTTCCTATTTTTATAAGCAATTTATGGTCATACAGAGGTTACCAAATTCTGCTCCATGAGCTTCATTCAGGTGGTCTGCCTTAATATTCACTTAAATTCTTAATTGCAATTTTTGTGGTTTCGTTTATTTCTCATTGTAAAAACA
This sequence comes from Darevskia mixta, assembly GCA_034641385.1. Taxonomy (NCBI): domain Eukaryota; kingdom Metazoa; phylum Chordata; class Lepidosauria; order Squamata; family Lacertidae; genus Darevskia; species Darevskia mixta. Next base: position 31,766 of record JAWWNH010000158.1, on the reverse strand, counting down.
AAGTAAAATAAGAAAATTCCTTCCAGTAGCACCTTAGAGACCAACTAAGTTTGTTCTTGGTCTGAGCTTTCGTGTGCATGCACACTTCTTCAGATACACTGAAACAGAAGTCACCAGACCCTTATATATAGTGAGAGGGTGGGGAGGGGTATTACTCAGAGGGGTGGTGGAAATGGGTGAAAGGATAGCTGTGGTAAACCTGTTGACGACTGTTAACGGCTGCAATTGGTCTTACAGGAAAAAGCAAGGGGTGAGAAGGTTAAAAAAGCTTTGTCATGTATAATGAGATAAGAATCCAATGTCTTTGTTCAGACCAGGTCTCTCCATGGTTTTAAGCTTGGTAATGAGTTGCAATTCAGCAACTTCTCTTTCCAGTCTATTTCTGAAATTCCTTTGCAATAAGACAGCTACTTTGAGATCTTGTATAGAGTGTCCTGGGAGATTGAAGTGCTCTCCTACTGGTTTCTCTGTCTTGTGATTCCTGATGTCAGATTTATGTCCATTTATCCTTTGGCGTAGGGTTTGGCCTGTTTGTCCAATATAGAGAGCTGAAGGGCACTGTTGGCATTTGATGGCATACACAATGTTAGATGATGAGCAATTAAATAGTCCTGAGATGGTATGTTTGATGTTGTTGGGGCCAGTAATGGTGTTGTCCGGGTGTATGTGGCAGCAAAGTTGGCATCTGGGTTTATTGCAGGCTCTGGTGCCAGTGTCTGTGTTTAGACACTCATTGTAGTTAATCGTATTATTTGAGTTCTATGGAATGCAAATTGTAGTACAATGAAACGCAAGAAACAAAAGCAACAATCAAAATGCAATGAAAGGTCATACCGTACATTGTCTCACTGCCACCACCAAGTCCTGCCTGCCTAAGCCTTGCCTCTGGGTGGCGCGAGGCGGTGCTGCTACTTGCCTGCGCTGGTGGCTCCCCCCGGGTCCTCCCCTTCCCGACCCGACCCGTGCGCTCGCCTCCGCCCCACGGGCTGCCTCTCCATGGGGCAAAAAGGGAATTTGGCTGGACATGCCCCGGAGGGACGGCTGTTGGATAGCTCGGGCGAAGCGAGGCTGGGTGGTGGTGGCATCTCGGCCGGCTTGGGGGGTGTGCATGAAGGCTTGGGGGTGTGCCAAGGAGGAGGTAGCAGCTCCCGAAGCCCGGAGACAGCGGGTTGGCTGGCTTGGAGGGGCGTGGGAAGCGGGCGCGCCTCGGAGATCTGGCCAGAGTTGGCGGCGCCCAGGAGATCGCTGGGTTCATCTCCTGGCTCCGAGGAGACCTCTCCTGCTCAGGAGCAGCTGCTGGACTGTTTGGGCAAGAGTAAGAGCTTGGTGGTGGCATCTCGGGCGGGTTGGGGGTGTGCCAAGGAGGAGGTAGCTCCCCCGAAGCCCGGAGACAGCGGCTTGGCTTGGCTTGGAGAGGCGTGAGAAGCGGGCGCACCGGCTCGGAGATCTGGGCGGAGTTGGATCGCTGGGTTCTCCTGCCTCAGAGGAGACCTTTCCGGCTCACCAAGCGCGGGCAAGAGGAAGACCTTGGTGGTGGCATCTCACGTCTTGAGGAACCCTTCCAGATTGACTGCTTGGCTGCTGGTGGCCGGCTGGTGCGCTCAGCTGGGAGCCGTTCTCCTGGACCGTGGTGGGGCGCGCCCAGGAGATCGCTGGGTTCTCCTGGCTCAGGGGAGACCTCTCTCCTGCTCACCAAGCGGGCAAGAGGCAGAGCTTGGTGGTGGCATCTCAGCACCTTGAGGAACTCTCCCAGATATACTGGTTGGCTCCTGGTGGCCGGGTGCGCTCAGCTGCGAGCCGTTCTCCTGGACCGTGGTGGGCGCGCCCAGGAGATCGCTGGGTTCTCCTGGCTCGGAGGAGACCTCTGCTGCTGCTGGACTGCTTGGGCGAGAGGAAGAGTTTGGTGGTGGCATCGCAGGTCTTGAGGAACCCTCTCAGATTGACTGGTCGGCTCCTGGTGGCCGGGTGCGCAAGCTGGGAGCCGTTCTCCTGGACCGTGGTGGGCGCGCCCAGGAGATCGCTGGGTTCTCCTGACTCAGAGGAGACCTCTCTGATGCTCACCAAGCGGGCAAGAAGAAGAGCTTGGTGGTGGCATCTCGGCGGGTTGGGGGTGTGCCAAGGAGGAGGTAGCAGCTCCCGAAGCGCGGAGACAGCGGGTTGGCTGGCTTGGAGAGGCGTGAGAAGTGGGCGCACCGGCTCGGAGATCTGGGCGGAGTTGGATCGCTGGGTTCTCCTGCCTCAGAGGAGACCTTTCCGGCTCACCAAGCGCGGGCAAGAGGAAGAGCTGGGTGGTGGCATCTCAGCTCTTGAGGAACCCTCCCAGATTGACTGGTTGGATCCTGGTGGCCGGCTGGTGCGCTCAGTTGCGAGCCGTTCTCCTGGACCGTGGTGGGCGCGCCCAGGAGATCGCTGCGTTCTCCTGGCTCAGAAGAGACCTCTCTCCTGCTCACCAAGCGGGCAAGAGGCAGAGCTTGGTGGTGGCATCTCAGCACCTTGAGGAACCCTCCCAGATTGACTGGTCGGCTGCTGGTGGCCGGCTGGTGCGCTCAGCTGGGAGCGTGGTGGGTGGGGCCACCACTGCTATCTCCACTGGTGGTGCTTCCCCACCTCTCCTGAAGTCCTGCTGCCCAGCGCCATGTCGACATCCTCCGAGGAGGAGTGGATCCTGGACCCCTTGGCCAGCCCCGAGGAGGAGACCCCCCCGCGGCGGGGGCTACCAGCGCGGTCCCCGGGGCAACCTCACCATGACCACCACCAACCAAGCCTTGGTGCAGCTGATCTGCCAGAAGAACCTCCACCGGCCCGCCGACAGGACCCTCCTGTCCATCCTGCTGTTCTTCCGCAGGTGGGGTGCTGTTAGAATCCTAGAATCCTAGAATCCTAGAGTTGGAAGAGACCCCAAGGGCCATCCAGTCCAACCCCCTGCCAAGCAGGAATCATTATTCATATTATTATTAGAATCCTAGAATCCTAGAGTTGGAAGAGACCCCAAGGGCCATCCAGTCCAACCCCCTGCCAAGCAGGAATCATTATTAATATTATTATTAGTATCATAGAATCCTAGAGTTGGAAGAGACCCCAAGGGCCATCCAGTCCAACCCCCTGCCAAGCAGGAAAACGCCCATCAAAGCATTCTTGACAGATGGCTGTCAAGCCTCTGCTTAAAGACCTCCAAAGAAGGAGACTCCACCACACTCCTTGGCAGCAAATTCCACTGTCGAACAGCTCTTACTGTCAGGAAGTTCTTCCTAATGTTGAGGTGGAATCTTCTTTCTTGTAGTTTGAATCCATTGCTCCGTGTCCGCTTCTCTGGAGCAGCAGAAAACAACCTTTCTCCCTCCTCTAGATGACATCCTTTGATATATTTGAACATGGCTATCATATCACCCCTGAACCTTCTCTTCTCCAGGCTAAACATACCCATCTCCCTAAGCCATTCCTCATAAGGCATCGTTTCCAGGCCTTTGACCATTTGGGTTGCCCTCCTCTGGACACGTTCCAGCTTGTCAGTATCCTTCTTGAACTGTGGTGCCCAGAACTGGACACAGTATTCCAGGTGGGGTCTGACCAGAGCGGAATACAGTGGTACTATTACTTCCCTTGATGTAGAATGATGCCAGCAAGGCTGAGTCTTTGCGTAAAACCGGGGAAGGAACCATAGGGTTACAGTTTCGGAAGGGGGGGGGGCTAGACATGAACCTGGGTGTCCCTCCTATTACATAAGAAAGGACATCCAAATAAAAAGACATCAGAAAAGACATCCAAATAAAAAAAGACACCATGCAATGGCAGGGGGGTACGTCTGGATGATCCTGGGTGCCCCTTCGTGCTTCAATGTTGACATTCCTGAGATCCCTGCCCCGGGTTTGTGTCCTGGCGTGCCGGCCGGCTGGGAACTGGGAGTCCTGCCAGGACCAGGATCCGCCCCCGCAGCTGGAACTGGAGTCCTGCCAAGCAGGGAGAAATACAAACAGAAATTGGGATCAGGCGAGGTGGCGAAGAGAACGGCGTGTTCTTCTTCCCAGGAGAGAAGGAGGAGGTGGCGGCGGGTTCGAGGTCCCCGCTCCAACATTATCTGATGATCTGATGCATTGTGGGTGGGTGGGTGGGATTTTTCTATACTGAGATGCCTGCTTACCGCGGGGTTGGACTAGATGACCGTGGGTGTCCATTCTATTGCGTAAGAAAAGACATCAAAATAAAAATACATAATACCGTACTATTTAGGGAAGTTTTTAATGTGTGATATTTATAGAGCATCTAGATCAGTGATGGCTAACCTTGACACTCCAGATGTTTTGGAACTACAACTCCCATCATCCCTAGCTAACAGGACCAGTGGTCAGGGATGATGGGAATTGTAGTCCCTAATTGTAGATGTTGGGGGACTACAACTCCCATCATCCCTAGCTAACAGGACCAGTGGTCAGGGATGATGGGAGTTGTAGTCCCAAAACATCTGGAGTGTCAAGGTTAGCCATCACTGCCATCATAAGAAAATAAAAGACCTAAAAATACACAATGAAATACATAAAAATAAAAATGTACAATTGCATTGCGGGGGGTGGGGGGGTTGGTCTAGATGACCCTGGGTGTCCCTTCTCTTGGGGGATTCCTGCTTTTTCAGGATTGGACTAGGAGAGGGAGGTTTTTGGTGCAGTCTGAGCCACAACATGTTTTGCTGCCTCCTTATGTAATCTTGACATGCCAGCCAGGTTTTGGCATCTCTCGAACTCGCTTCCTGTTTTTCTAGTCCTGCGTCGGCCGGCAGCCAAACCCTAATGTCTCACCACGGAGCGAGGAAAAGGCATGGGGCGATCCCAGAATTATGTTTTTTTGATTTTTGATTTTTGATTAAGAAAGTTTATTTGCAAAAATCTGCAATGCAATTCAAAATACCGCCAGCAAAAACAAAACAAAAGAATTCATATACATACCGGTATACCCTGTTTCTCCTCAAATAAGACGTAGCCATCAAATAAGCCGTAGCAGGATTTCTACACATTTGAGAAATAGAAGCCATCCCCTGAAAATAAGACATAGGGATGTGGCGCCTCTCCCTTAAGACCAGGCATCCCCCAACTGCCACCCTCCAGATGTTTGGGGACTACAACTCCCATGATCCCTAGCTAACAGGACCAGTGGTCAGGGATGATGGGAATTGCAGTCTCAAATTGTAGATGTTTGGGGACTACAACGCCCATGATCCCTAGCTAACAGGACCAGTGGTCAGGGATGATGGGAATTGTAGTCCCAAATGGTAGATGTTTGGGGACTACAACTCCCTTGATCCCTAGCTAAGAGGACCAGTGGTCAGGGATGATGGGAATTGTAGGCCCAATTTGTAGATTTTTTGGGACTACAACTCCCATCATCCCTAGCTAACAGGACCAGTGGTCAGGGATGATGGGAATTGCAGTCTCAAATTGTAGATGTTTGGGGACTACAACGCCCATGATCCCTAGCTAACAGGACCAGTGGTCAGGGATGATGGGAATTGTAGTCCCAAATTGTAGATGTTTGGGGACTACAACTCCCATCATCCCTAGCTAAGAGGACCAGTGGTCAGGGATGATGGGAATTGTAGTCCCAAATTGTAGATGTTTGGAGACTAAAACTCCCATCATCCCTAGCTAACAGGACCAGTGGTCAGGGATGATGGGAATTGTAGTCCAAAACATCTAGAGGGCCGAAGTTTGCGGATGCCTGCTTAAGCTGCGTCCCGACGCGGAGCAGTTAAAATAAGACATCTCCCGAAAATAAGCCATACTCTGTTTTTTTGAGGGAACATCTACAATTTGGGACTACAATTCCCATCATCCCTGACCACTGGTCCTGTTAGCTAGGGATCATGGGCGTTGTAGTCCCCAAACATCTACAATTTGGGACTACAATTCCATCATCCCTGACCACTGGTCCTGTTAGCTAGGGATCATGGGCGTTGTAGTCCCCAAACATCTACAATTTGAGACTGCAATTCCCATCATCCCTGACCACTGGTCCTGTTAGCTAGGGATCATGGGCGTTGTAGTCCCCAAACATCTACAATTTGGGACTACAATTCCCATCATCCCTGACCACTGGTCCTGTTAGCTAGGGATCATGGGAGTTGTAGTCCCCAAACATCTGGAGGGTGGCAGTTGGGGGATGCCTGGTCTTAAGGGAGAGGCGCCACATCCCTATGTCTTATTTTCAGGGTATGGCTTATTTTCGCAAATGTGTAGAAATCCTGCTACGGCTTATTTGAGGAGAAACAGGGTAGGAAGTTCCACTGTTTTTTAATGGTCTTTTTTGTTGTTCCTCTTATAATTTCTGTCCGTTTTGCCAGTTCCAGATATTCTGACAGTTTACTCTGCCACTCTATTTTAGTGGGTATATAACAGTGATGGCTAACCTTGACACTCCAGATGTTTTGGGACTACAACTCCCATCATCCCTGACCACTGATCCTGTTAGCTGGGGATGATGGGAGTTGTAGTCCCCAAACATCTACAATTTGGGACTACAATTCCCATCATCCCTGACCACTGGTCCAGTTAGCTAGGGATCATGGGAGTTGTAGTCCCAAAACATCTACAATTTGGGACTACAATTCCCATCATCCCTTATAACTCCCTTTCCAGTGTTGGGCGACCAAATTCCCAGCATTATGGACAAGGGAAGGGCACCCGCTGCAATGCAGATACCTAGTGGCCATTTCCCCCAGCTCCCAAACCTCTTCCTCAATCCAGGGGTGCCTCGGAAAAAGGAGCGGATCCGGGTCTCACTCCGCTTTCCCTTCTTCTCTCCCCTCTCTCGCTGCAGCGATCCGGATTCGAGAGCCATCGGTGACAAGATCGAGCAATCCCTGGTGAGTGTCGCCTGCCCCAACCCTGCCCCCGTTCCTCTTGAGATCCCTGCCCTCGACTCAACCCCCATCTCTCCCTGGCAGGACCTGGTGAAGACGCACCTGGTCTACACTGTGCGAGAGGAGGTGGACCTTTTGAAGGACCAGATTCGAGAGCTTCTGGAGAAGAACGGGCGTCTGCAACGGGAGAACCAGCTGCTCAAGAACTTGGCCAGCCCAGAACAGCTCCAGAACCTCGTGTCCCATCGGCCCCTGAAGGTCCGGCCACCCTGTCCTGAGGACCCAAGAGCCCGGAAGATGAAGGTCCACCAAGACCTTGAGATCCTCCTCCCAGGTCCTTCTCCCAAAGGGTGCTCATCAATGGCTCCTCTTCATCCTGGAGAGAAGTGACTAGTGGGGTGCCACAGGGTCCTGTCTTGGGCCCAGTCTTATTCAACATCTTTATCAATGACTTGGATGATGGGCTTGAGGGCATCCTGAGCAAGTTTGCAGGTGACACCAAATTGGGAGGGGTGGCTAATACCCCAGAGGACAGGATCACACTTCAAAATGACCTGAACAGATTAGAGAACTGGGCCAAGGCAAACAGGATGAATTTTAACAGGGAGAAATGTAAAGTACTACACTTGGGCAAAAAAAAGGAAAGGCACAAATACAGGATGGGTGACACCTGGCTTGAGAGCAGTACATGGGAAAAGGATCTAGGAGTCTTGGTAGACCATCAACTTGACATGAGTCAACAGTGTGATGCAGCAGCTCAAAAAGCCCATGCAATTCTGGGCTGCATCAAGAGGAGTATAGCATCTAGATCAAGGGAAGTAATTTGACAGTGGGATTTGCTGCCAAGGAGTGTGGTGGAGTCTCCTTCTTTGGAGGTCTTTAAGCAGAGGCTTGACAGCCATCTGTCAAGAATGCTTTGATGGTGTTCCTGCTTGGCAGGGGGTTGGACTGGATGGCCCTTGGGGTCTCTTCCAACTCTATGATTCTATGATTCTAGAAAACCATCTTAGATCTGGTTCCTCCTCCCTTAATACAGAACCGGGCATTCCTCCCTCTTGAAATTAACTTGGGGAGACTCAGGTGAAGTTGGTGGTCCACCAAGACCTTGAGAACCTCCTCCCAGGTCCTGCTACCAAGCTTGGTGGCCCACCTTGACCTCGAGATCCCACCCCCAACCAATCAACTCCAGCTTGGGGACTCCTTCCCTCTCTGTCTGTTGGAGATCGGACTGGACTCGAACTCGGAACCGTCCTGGGATGAGAGGACCTAGTGGGGGGCAGCATGATGAAGACCTGGGTTTCTCCAGAAGAAGTCCACTCATGTCTTCTGGGGAGGGAGATATCGGCTAGGTGGATCAGGGGAACGCTCTGGATGTAATTTATCTTGTAATTTATAAAAGCTTCTCTCTTTGAATTTTGAAATTTGGCATTTACATGGGTAGAGTTACTCTATCTATCTATCTATCTATCTGTCTGTCTGTCTGTCTGTCTGTCTGTCTATCTATCTATCTATCATCTATCTATCTATCTATCTATCTATCTATCTATCTATCTATCTATCTATCTATATCATCTATGTATGTATGTATGTATGTATGTATCTATCTATCTATCTATCTATCTATCTATCTATCTATCTATCATCTATCTATCTATCTATCTATCTATCTATCTATCTATCTATCTATCTATCTATCATCTATCTATCTATCTATCTATCTATCTACCTAGTGTTCTTGCTAAAAGTTAATAATAATAGGTTGTTTATGGGGGGGGTGCAGAGAGAAGACTGATTGTTTTTCTTCCATTGATGATTTTTGCATATTCTGCATTTGTATAGTCCATATTTGCATATTCTGTGTTTTTCTTCCATTCATGATTTTTGCATATTCGGCATTTGCATATTCCATATTTGCATATTCTGCGTTTTGAATATTGTGGTTTTTATACCTGCAGGGGTCGGGTGGTCTAGCAATAAATGGAAATGGAAATCTTCTTCTGTGTCCTGCTATGTTGGGTGAGGGCACACCGGAGCATGTGCAGAGGGCGGCCAATCAGGAAGCTATCCCTAGCTCCTCCCTTTTTTTTGGAGGAGGAGCCTTCATGGCGTTGCTCTCCAGAGTTCCCCAACCTTGGGCCTCCAGCTGTTTTCGGACTACAATTCCCATCATCCCTAACCACTGGTCTTGCTAGCGAGGGATGATGGGAGTTGTAGTCCCAAAACAGCTGGAGGCCCAAGGTTGGGGAACACTGGGCTATGGCACTCTGCACGCAACCAGAGGTCCTTTTGCCACAGCAGTTCAAAGAGGTCTATCGTGGGATCATAGAATAGGCAGGGTGTAATTAATAAATTTAAGAATGAATGAGCTGAATATAATCTTCATAGAATTTCATAAAAATAATGATTTTAATATAATCATCGCAAAATTTAATAACAAATCGTAACGATGTGAATGATGTGAATTTTGAATAAAAACAAGAATTTTAATATCATCGTTGCAAAATTTAATAATAAAAAGGGGACTATAATCTTCGTGAAGTTTAATAAAAATAATATGCTTACTATAATCATTGCGAAATTTAATAATAAATAATCTGTGAATATAATCTTTGCGAAATTTAATAATAAATAATAATAATTTGAATAGACTATCATAGAACCATCGTAAAATTTGAATGAATGAGGTGAATATAATCTTCATAGAATTTCATAAAAATAATGATTTTAATATAATCATTTAATATAATCATCACAAAATTTAATAACAAATCATAATGATGTGAATGATGTGAATTTTGAATAAAAACAAGAATTTTAATATCATCGTTGCAAAATCCTATATAATAATTCCCTAATGTCCCTGCGTCCGTCCGTGTGTCAGTGGAAAGTTTAACTGCGCATGTCGGAGATGGACGGAGGGATTGGAGGGAAGAGACCAATAGGCGAAGGCGGTTACGCCTCTCCCTCCCCAACCCCGCAGCTCCGAGACTTTTGAAATATGCTGTGTGGGTTTAACGGTCATTCTGTGAGCGACCGTTTTGCCTGGCAGTAGCTTACTGCCGCTGTCTAGCTTGCCGCCGTCGTTCGCGCTTGGGCCTTACCCGCCCACCCACCTCCACCCACCTCGAGCCTCCTGCTGCCGCCTGCTGCCTCCATTTCGCCGCCTAACATCGCGGTAAAGCGTGGGAGAAGCAGCGGGAAGCTCCGCCGCCCCCCGCCGCCTCCATTTTGCCGCCACAGCCTCCCCCGCTGCCTTTACTGCCCGGCGACTTCACTTGCCGCTCCCGCCACCGCAGCCCTTGCCGACTACCATCGTCGGCAAAGCGCAGGGGAAGCGGCGACGCCGCAGCCGTTGCCCCGCAGCCCTTGCCGACGACCATTGTCGCTGCAGCCGTTGCCCCTACATACCAACAATAACTTTCGGAGCGCCGGCTCCTGAGGCTGCCCGTCCGTGCTGACAGGCAGCTCCAGGAGCCGCCACTCTCTCGGCGGGAGCCCGCGCTCCCTCGGCGGATCGCTCAGTCACCGCGGGAGCAGCAGCTGTGACTGCTCCTGCGGTGACTGACCGATCTGCCCAGGGAGCGCCGGCATTATCTTCTAGCCCCCGCCCGTTTTTCAACGGGCTTAATTTACTAGTCCTATATAATAAAGAGCCTGTGTCCCTCCGTACCACTTTCCATCCGTCAGAGGAAATCGGAAGTGCGCCTGCGCGGAGGACACAGACCAATAGGAGCGCGGGCAGAGGCGCGAAGCGCCTCTGCCCGCAGCCTCCTCCTGTCGGCCATCTTAGCGCGCTGCCGGGGTGCCCCTGTCCGCCTGCGCTCACCCGCTGCCGCCACCTCCAAGGCTGCCCCCGCTCGGCAGGCTCTGGCTGCGGCTCCGGTGGGATGCGCGGCAGCCCTCTGGCCGCCCGATACTCCCGCAAGCCGCGGGGCAAGCCGCTGTGGCGGCGGGGGCGCGTAGCGCCCCTGGCCGCAGCCCTCTGGCCGCCCGATACGCAGGGCGGGAGGAGCGGATCCAGGCGGCGGCCGGCGAGGGAGGGAGAGCGCCTGAGTGCGGGGAGCTGAGCGCTGCGTCCCGGAAAGGGGGCTCCGTCTCTGTCTCCGTCTCTCTCCTTTTCCCCCTCAGGGACGCAGGGCTCCTGAGAGAGCTTTCTAGCGCCTGTTTTGCGTAACAGGCTTAATTTACTAGTTTAATAATAAAAAGGGGACTATAATCTTCGTGAAGTTTAATAAAAATACTATGTTTACTATAATCATTGCAGAATTTAATAATAAATATGTGAATATAATCTTTGCGAAATTTAATAATAAATAATAATAATTTTAATAGACTATCATAGAACCATCGTAAAATTTAGTGATAAATAATAAGAATATAGTATAAAATAGTCATCGTAATATTTAATGAAAAATAATAGGTTTTAATATACTATAATAATCATCATAATCATTTTATATTACTATAATTAGATATATATAAATACATAATAATAAACAAGCAGGAGCAGACCTGAGTAGAGGGGCACAGAGATATAAATAAGGGTATAACTAACTTGTGAGGGCAGAAGCAGCAGTAATAGCGGGTGGGAGAAGCTGGCGGCGCCATATTGGAAGAGGGAAGGCACCCTTTTGGCAGCCGGCAAAGTGAGGGCAGAAGCTAAGGGTTTCAAGGGCTGAAGGCGCATCTGCCATCTTTGACAAGGGCACCGGCGCCATTTTTGAAGCTGAAGCAAAGGCACCATTATGATGAGCAGCAAGAGATGTGAGCAGAGGAGGCGCCGGCGCCATTTTGGAAAAGGGCAAAGGCACCACGTGAGCGGGAACTGCCATGTAAAGTGGGCAGGCAGCACCGGCGCCATTTTGGAAGAGGGCAAAGGCGCCAAATGATGAGCAGGAAGTGGGCAGAGGAGGCACCTAGTGCCATTTTGGAAAAGGGCAAAAGCGCCAAATGATGAGCTGGAAGTGGGCAGAGGAGGCACCTAGTGCCATTTTGGAAGAGGGCAAAGGCGCTCTATTATGGATATAGATCAGTGGTGGCTAACCTTGACACTCCAGGTGTTTTGGAACTACAACTCCCATCATCCCTAGCTAACAGGACCAGTGGTCAGGGATGATGGGAGTTGTAGTCCCAAAACATCTGGAGTGTCAAGGTTAGCCAGTGATGGCTAACCTTGACACTCCAGATGTTTTGGGACTACAACTCCCATCATCTCTAGCTAACAGGACCAGTGGTCAGGGATGATGGGAATTGTAGTCCCAAATTGTAGATGTTTGGGGACTACAACTCCCATGATCCCTAGCTAACAGGACCAGTGGTCAGGGATGATGGGAATTGTAGTCCCAAATTGTCGATGTTTGGGGACTACAACTCCCATCATCCCTAGCTAACAGGACCAGTGGTCAGGGATGATGGGAATTGTAGTCCCAAATTGTAGATGTTTGGGGACTACAACTCCCATGATCCCTAGCTAACATGATCAGTGGTCAGGGGTGATGGGAGTTGTAGTCCCAAAACATCTGGAGTGTCAAGGTTAGCCATCACTGATCTAGATAAAAAGAGAAAGCGATCAAAATCTATTTTCAGTTTATTTTCTTTATTCCTTCCCGGAATCTCGCTTCCAAATTCTACATCCAATAAAGTCTCTTCTTCTTGGAGAGAAAGCAAAATATCCGCCCAATTTCCATAGTGCAATTTTGTAGGAAAAGAAAGAAAACGTGATTCTCATTTGATCGATCTGGATTGTCATAAGAAAAACAGAGGCGTCTCGGCTACAGGTTCGTGTGGGAGACGGAATTCGCACCCGTCTCCCGTCTCCGGCTTCAATTGAAAAGGATGGAATCCGGATCCTGGTTGGCAAGTTGTGCGATGTGTTTCAAAACGTCCTTTTTGGTGATGATTCCCAGGAGTTTCCTGGAAAAGAAAAGAACAGTTACCTATAATTGGGAAGACAATGGTGGCGTAATTCTCGAACACAGCTCTTCCGCCAAGGTTCCTGATGTGGGGTCAGGGTGGGTAAAAATTGTGATTTTAATCAACTTGATTTAAATCCAATCCACCCTGGTCTGAAAATTCCTCTGTTTGTCCATATCACACCCAGCACCTGCGTATCTCGCACCCGGCACCTCTCGAACCCACCACCCGCTGTCTCGCACCCGGATCCCCTCACACCCAGCAGTCTCTCTCTCTCTCTCTCTCTCTCTTTTTTTTAATTTTTTTATTGATTATACAAAATAGAGAAAAATACATACACTATTGTTACTTGACATACATTCCATGCATTACAATCCAAAATAATAAATAAAAGAAAAAGGGAAAAGAAAGAAAGAAAAGGAAATAGAATAAACTAAGAAATTAGTTGAAAACAGGGTGAATAAACAATCAATGATTTTTTAAAAAAAACAAAAAAAATGGATTTTTTGATTTAAATCGGATTGTTTTGATTTAAATCGGATTGTTTTGATTTAAATCGGATTGTTTTGATTTAAATCGTATTTTTAAAATAAAATGCTTTTGGAGGAAAAATCTTTCTAAATATAGTCTTCTATTTAAGTGACATTGTAGTCCAAAGGCTATTCATCAGGAAAGAAGGATTTGTTTTAAGTTTATCAAGTGTGCTAAAACTCAGTCTAAGTTTTTTTTTTAAACGTTTAACCACATCAGTTAACAAACATGGATACATATGCTATCATGTTATTGTTTGAGTTAAATAAATTGTTTAAATGGTTATTAAGGAAATGATTATTTTTCTCCTTCCAATCAAGTACAGCAGAAAAGTTGTCCAAATATAAACAGTTAACTTCTTAAACCTCACCATAATTTCATAATTATCTGTCTATGTATTTCTAGTAGTATAACCAAATCAGTAATTTTGGATATAACTGTAAAAACCACTCTGAAAATTTATTATTCCAAAAATGAAACCTTCATATGGTTGTAAATATTAAGATTATACCAGCAAGAAGGAGTCTTTCTGTAAAGAAAATATTTAAATCAAGTCTTACTGACGAGTGATTTAAATCAAGCCTTACGGACTAGGGATTTAAATCAAGCCTGACTGACTAGTGATTTAAATCAAGCCTTACTGACTAGTGATTTAAATCGTGATTTAAACCCTGCACCCAGCAGTCTCTCACTTCGCTGTCTCGCACTAGGCACCCCTCTCACCTAGAATTCACATGTCTCGCCCCCAGCACCCCCGTGTCTCGCACCCGGCACCTCTCGAACCCACAGCCTCACCCGTTGTGCGTCACCAGGCACTGTCGGAGTCCCAGCTTCCGGAAGATGTCCACCACAATCTCCATAGGGGTGTGGTCCGTGACGGTGAAGGGGCTGAGGTCGAGGATGGGGCGGAGATTCAGGACGGGAGGCGAGTTCGGGGGCAGCGAGGGCGAGTGGTCGGAGAAGGAGACAAGCGAGGAGGTCACGATTCCCTCTTGAGTCTGGCGGGCGTTTTCTGGACCCGGGGGGGGGGGGAAGAGAGAGGAGGATTGGTCCGGGTGTGAAACTCAGCTGATTTAAATCTCCCCCAAGATTCAGCCTTGCTGGCGTTTCAAACCATCCCAAAGGGGATTCGAACCTGGACCTCGACCAGAAATCCAGAGGAAGAGGCTACCCTGTTTCTCCTCAAATGAGCCGTAGCCATCAAATAAGCCGTAGCAGGATTTATACACATTTGCGAAATAGAAGCCATAACCTGAAAATAAGACATAGGGATGTGGCGCCTCTCCCTTAAGACCAGGCATCCCCAAACGGCGGCCCTCCAGATGTTTGGGCCTACAACTCCCATGATCCCTAGCTAACAGGACCAGTGGTCAGGGATGATGGGAATTGTAGTCCCAAATTGTAGATGTTTGGGGACTACAACTCCCATGATCCCTAGCTAACAGGCCCAGTGGTCAGGGATGATGGGAGTTGTAGTCCCAAATTGTAGATGTTTGGGGACTACAACTCCCATGATCCCTAGCTAACAGGACCAGTGGTCAGGGATGATGGGAATTGTAGTCCCAAATTGTAGATGTTTGGGGACTACAACTCCCATCATCCCTAGCTAACAGGACCAGTGGTCAGGGATGATGGGAATTGTAGTCCCAAATTGTAGGTGTTTGGGGACTACAACTCCCATCATCCCTAGCTAACAGGACCAGTGGTCAGGGATGATGGGAATTGTAGTCCCAAATTGTAGATGTTTGGGGACTACAACGCCCATCATCCCTAGCTAACAGGACCAGTGGTCAGGGATGATGGGAATTGTAGTCCCAAATTGTAGATGTTTGGGGACTACAACGCCCATCATCCCTAGCTAACAGGACCAGTGGTCAGGGATGATGGGAATTGTAGTCCCAAATTGTAGATGTTTGGGGACTACAACTCCCATGATCCCTAGCTAACAGGACCAGTGGTCAGGGATGATGGGAATTGTAGTCCCAAACATCTGGAGGGCCGAAGTTTGGGGATGCCTGCTTAAGCTGCGTCCCGACGCGGAGCAGTTAAAATAAGACATCCCCTGAAAATAAGCCATACTGTGTTTTTTTGCGGGGGAAAAATATATAAGACGGTGTCTTATTTTAGGAGGAACACGGTAATGCTGGCATTGGGTAAGAGCGGATGTCTCGAACCCCTCACCGATTGAGATGAGCAGGTCTCTCCGCAGGACGAAGCCCACCAGGCGCTGAGACTCCCGCGAGAGCACCACCGGGTACCCGCTGTAGCCGGTGGCGCCCAGCACCCCCTCTACGTCTCCTAGGGTCATGGCGTCCTGTGGCAGGGTGGTCAGCGGCGGGTCGGTGGGCCGGCGGGGGGCGCATGGCGTCGGCGGCCAGGGTCTTGTGTGCGAATTCCTCCTTGGCCTCGAGGAAGGGGTAGCCGTTGAGGCGGATGTGGGAGTCGTAGATGCCCTGGCGCCCGGCTGCCGCGTCGGCCACCCACTTGCTGGTCACGGCGGCAGCCATGAGGGGGACTATGTACTCCAGGCCGCCGGTCAGCTCGAACATGATGACCACCAGGGAGACGGTCATGCGGGTGACGCCGCCTGGGCGGGGGGAGAAGAAGCGTCAATGACTTAAAATCAATATTAAAAAATGTAATCAAAATTTTTAAATCAAGATTAAAATTGAAATCAAAATTTTAAAATCAAGATTGAAATTGAAATCAAAATTTTAAAATCAAGATTGAAACTGAAATCAAAATTTTAAAATCAAGATTAATATGGAAATCAAAATTTTAAAATCAAGATTGAAACTGAAATCAAAATTTTAAAATCAAGATTAAAATGGAAATCAAAATTTTAAAATTAAGATTAAAATTGAAATCAAAATTCTAAAATTTGAATTCGTTTTTTAAAATTTAAATTGGACTTTTTAAACATTTATATTGGATTGCTTTCTGGATTTAGTAGGTTTAAATGGGGTTATTTTTATTTAAATTGGGTTTTTTAACATTTAAATTGGATTTCCCCCCTTGGATTTAAATGGGATTTTGTTGATTTAAACTGGATTCTTTTTATTTAAGTGGGATTTTTAAAAATTCAAATGGTTTTTAAAAAATTTTTTGATGGGATTTTTAAAATTTACATCGGCTTTTTTATTTAAATCTGAGGTTTCTAATTAAGTCAGTTTTTTTTTTAAATTTAAATCAGATTTTTCAAATTTTTATATTGGATTATTTTGATTTAAATCTGATTTTTTGGATTTAAATTGGATTGTTTCGATTTAAATTGGATTTCTCTATTTAAATTGGATTTTTTCAATTTTGGATTTTTTAATTCAAATCAGTGTTTTTTGATTTAACACAATTTTTTAAAAATTAAACTGGATTTTTAAAATTTAAATTTAAATAATCCGGTATGTTTTTGATTTAAATCGGATTTAACCTTCATCTGTTTGCCAAAAGGAAGAGGGTGCCAACCAGGCTGAATCCTTCTGTAAAAAAGGATTTAAATCAAGCCTGACTGATTGAAATAACGATTGAAATGAATTTTATTTAACAAAAAAAAAGGCCGATTCCTAAAAGGAAACCATCCTCTTGTTGTCAACATGAAGAGGATGCAAGCAAGGTACAAAAGGATCTATAACTCCCACCAACACTCACCCAGGCAGGCGGCCGCGCCCACCATGGCGTAGAGGCCTGGGGTGATGCAGTCGGCGCCCGGTTGGCACCAGCCTTCGAAGAGCACCGAGTCCGGGTGGTGGAGGGCCAGCTGCTCCATGCCAACGCCCAGCAGGCGCCCCACAATGGCGCCCACTGCCATGCTGGGGATGAAGAGCCCCGAGGGCACCTAAGTGAGAAAGTGGGAGGGGTCAGTGGCCTGGGAAACGTAGCGCCCAGCTGTACTCTCTCCAGCGTGGGTGCCAGGGGAGGAGGGAAACGTAGTGCCCAGCTGTACTCTCTCCAGCGTGGGTGCCAGGGGAGGAGGGAAACGTAGGACCCAGGTGTACCCTCTCCAGCGTGGGTGCCAGGGGAGGAGGGAAACGTAGCGCCCAGCTGTACCCTCTCCAGCGTGGGTGCCAGGGGAGGAGGGAAACGTAGCGCCCAGCTGTACTCTCTCCAGCGTGGGTGCCAGGGGAGGAGGGAAACGTAGCCCCCAGCTGTACCCTCTCCAGTGTGGGTACCAGGGGAGGAGGGAAACGTAGCGCCCAGCTGTACCCTCTCCAGGATGGGCGTCAAGGGAGCAGGGGGGAAATGTAGCGCCCAGCTGTACCTACTAGCAGCCCACAACCAGCCCTTCACAGTATCAACGCAATATCACCACAATCAGCGCACAATCAGCGCACGGCCGGCATCCTCGCGGCGCCACCCACGCCCGGCCGGCTCTCACCTTCATCCCGAAGGTGAAGACGGTGACGGTGCCCTTGAGGGCCAGCGCCAGCGCCAGCTGCCACATGGCGCGGCGCACCCCGGGGCCGGCCAGCCGCTCCGGCCCACCGCCGGGGGTGCTGTTGCGGACGTAGTCGCAGAGCTGCGACGAGTCAAGGCGCCCACAGTCGTTGAAGAGCTCCGAGATGAGTTCGCTGGTGCTCATGCGCGTGTACTCGTTGGGGAAGGCCAAGACGGCCGTGGCCGCCGTCACCGCCAGGACTTCCGTCACCGGGTAGCGGCCCAGCCGGGTGGTCTTGCGCCGCCTGTAGGGGAGAAATCCGGGGACATTAAATTCAATTTTCCAGGAATTTAAATGGAATTTGCAATTAAATTTGCTAGAAATTTACATTGCAGGTTCACTCAAGAAGAGACATGCAATGGCATGTAGAAAAAATGACATTATTGTTATTATTAAAATTTATATTATCTCAGGGCGCAATCCGCACGCCTGTTAATGTTCACTAGAGACGAGACATGCAATGGCATGTAGAAAAAATGACATTATTATTATTATTATTATTATTATTATTATTATTATTAAAATTTATATTATCTCAGGGCGCAATCCGCATGCCTGTTAATGTTCACTAGAGACGAGACATGCAATGGCATGTAGAAAAAATGACATTATTATTATTATTATTATTATTATTATTATTATTATTATTAAAATTTATATTATCTCAGGGCGCAATCCGCATGCCTGTTAATGTTCACTAGAGACGAGACATGCAATGGCATGTAGAAAAAATGACATTATTATAATTATTATTATTAAAATTTATATTATCTCAGGGCGCAATCCGCATGCCTGTTAATGTTCACTAGAGACGAGACATGCAATGGCATGTAGAAAAAATGACATTATTGTTATTATTAAAATTTATATTATCTCAGGGCGCAATCCGCAGGCCTGTTAATGTTCACTAGAGACAAGACATGCAATGGCATGTAGAAAAATGACATTATTATTATTATTATTATTAAAATTTATATTATCTCAGGGCGCAATCCGCACGCCTGTTAATGTTCACTAGAGACGAGACATGCAATGGCATGTAGAAAAAATGACATTATTATTATTATTATTATTAAAATTTATATTATCTCAGGGCGCAATCCGCATGCCTGTTAATGTTCACTAGAGACGAGACATGCAATGGCACTCAGAAAAAATAAAACTTGGATGCCCGTGCATTCAAAAAATGAAATTATCTCAGGGCACATTCTGCTTTGCTGTGCATGTTCACTCAAGAAGAGACATGCAGTGGCATGTAGGAAAAAATGACATCATCATCATCATTATTATTATTACTACAGTCGTACCTCTGGTTACGATTGCTTTATGTTGCGTTCGTCATGGGATACAAATGCGCCGAACCTGGAAGTACAGGAACGGTGGGCGAGCATGCGCAGAAGCGCTAAATCGCACTTCGCGCATGCGCAGAAGCACCGAATGACGCGGTGAGCATGCACGCTTCAGGTTACGGGCTTTTCATGTTGTCTTATTATTATTAAATTTTATACTATCTCAGGGCGCAATCTGAATTCCTGTGCATGTTCCCTCAAGAGGAGACATGCAATAGCACACAGGGGGAAAAACGACACTCGCATTTCTGCGCCTGTTCACTCGGGACGAGAAATGCAATGGCACACAGAAAAAAGTGACATGCAATGGCATGTAGAAAAAATGACATTATTGTTATTATTATTATTAAAATTTATATTATCTCAGGGCGCAATCTGAATTCCTGTGCTTGTTCACTCGAGAGGAGACATGCAATAGCACACAGGGGGAAAAACGACAGTCGCATTTCTGTGCATGTTCACTCGGGACGAGAAATGCAATGGCACACAGAAAAAAGTGACATGCAATGGCACACAGAAAAAAGTGACATGCAATGGCACGTAGAAAAAGCGACGCTATTGTTTTTTGTTCTGGGGTTCCCCACACACCTGCACCAGGCGATGTTGGCGCGGATGAAGGCGGCCCCCCAGAGCCCGCCAAAGACGCCCAGGAGGATGAAGGGCGCGAGTTCGAGGAGGTGCCAGGGGGCGTGGAATTCAACGTAGAAGAGGACCAGCCGGCTGTTGCCAAAGGGGTTGATGGAGCGCAAGGTGAAGGCAGCCACCAGAGCAGCGAAGAAGGAGCGCCAGAGCGTCTTCAGAGGGAAGTAGTAGCTGACCTGTTACCATAGAGTCGTATAAATGATGATGGTATGGAATTATTTTAATATAATAATTAATTACATAATAATTAATACATTAATATATAATATCATCATGCCATTGAATGATGTATCATCCTAATTTTAACATAATCATATATACTTTAATAATCATGCCATTTGATAGAAAACAATAAGGTGAATCTTATCATCATACAATTTAATAATGAATAATAATAGGCATATAATCTTCGTAAAATTTAATAATAAATATTAATAATCTATATCAATCAATCCTTTTATTACGGTCAACGACCAGTATACACAAGCATACACGCAGAATTACATACATATCAGCTGAAAAAATATAGAATAAAATCGGTCTAATGTTACTAAATAGAGGTGACCATCTTGCTATTAAAATATGATTAATAATCATTGCTTTATAAGAATTGAAATTAAAATAATTATAAGAATCAACTGGTCAGAGGATAGTGTTGCTTAACCCGAGAAAGCAGATCCGAAGCCTCTTATTTGCGCTGCCCGAAGCTTAATTGCCCGAAGCTTAATAATCTATATATATATAAAAATGTTCCCATTGCGTGCGCGGCGGACACCACCGTGCTCCGTAACCGCTGGACCAAATCTCATCAAATTAAGGAAACAGCGTACCATGACCATCAAGGAAGGATCTGGCATAATAAAAAATTTAAAAAAACCACACCTGACATACCTAAAATAAAGAAAAAACGCAAAAAAAATTGGCGCGCACATATGACATCACCAGCAAAACAGCGCCCTCTAGCGGCAGCTATACTGGTACTACAGCTACAAAAGCAAAAAACTGGCGCAGCTATTACACACCACAGCAAAACCTCAGAGCTCCGTTGGCCATTTGCAAGCTCGCAAACCGGTAATTGAAAAGGGGGGAAGGGCCGAGAAGAGGGTAATTGAAAACGGGGGTGGGGACAGAGAAGGGGCAGACGGAAGTTGAACAGGGGAACTTATTCAGTTTCACAAATTCAGCCACAGCATTCACACACATAGCCACAGCAAGGCGTGGCCGGGTCAGCTAGTGTCAATATAATTATCATACCATTTAATAATGAAGAATAATAATGTGAATATAATCATCGTACAATTTAACAACAACAACAACAACAACAACAACAACAACAACAACAACAACAACAACAATGTTGGAATCTGCTCATGGTGGCTGGGGCAGCCCAGTCAGATGGGCAGAGTAAAATTTTATTGAGTAACATTTTTAGATTAAATGAAATTTTCCATAAATTTAAATCAAGTTTTCCCGTAACAACCGGATTGATTGATTGATTGATTACCTCTTCCAGGCTGAAAAGAACACCTCCAATGGGAGCTCCGAACGCCACGGAGACCCCAGCAGCTGCAGCGGCCGATAGGACCTAAATAGGGAGAGTTGAGAAGGTTAAAAGAGGCCAATCCTCAAAGATATAAAAATGGATCTTTGATTTTCAAAGATCTAAAAATGGATCAAAAATTGGTTTTGGGGATTGTATTATAATTAGGAATATTTTTCATGGGGTTATTATTGGACGGTTAAAATGGAAAATTTAATACATATTATTTTTTTGTAAAAAAACGCAACATTTTCCTTCCGGGTATATGTTTTGCATATTGACCAGCAGGAATTGATCAGGTTGGATAACAGGGATGAACTGGGTACATTTGATTGGAATCAAATTGATTGAAATCAGTTCGTCAGACTGGATTCCAGTCCTTTAAATCAGGATCTAGATCACTTGTCAGAAAGGAATTAAATCCCTTTTTTACAGAAAAGGTTCAGCCTCTGAATATCAACAACCAGGGGAAGCTTCCGGAATCAAAACTTTTCAGACTTTTAAAATATTAAAATCACGATTGAAACCATCATTACATCACTAGTCCCTCAGACTTGACCAAAATCCTTTCTTTACGCAAAGGTTGCGCCTTGCTGGCATCACCAATGAATCGGCTCAAGATGACTTTTTATTTCCATTCTTTGTATGTTGTGTTGTTGTTTTATCGCTATGGGCTGACGCAAATAAAAGCTTCGTTCATTCATTCAAAGCTTGAGTGGCAGGTTAAGCTTCATTCATTCATTCATCCACTCATCACCACTGAAATCACTAGGAATCCAATCCACTACCGTGTTTCTCCTAAAATAAGACACCGTCTTATATTTTTTTTCCCTCAAAAAACCCACAGTATGGCTTATTTTCGGGGGATCTTATTTTAACAGCTCCGTGTCGGGACGCAGCTTAAGCAGGCATCTGCAAACTTCGGCCCTCCAGATGTTTTGGACTACAATTCCCATCATCCCTGACCACTGGTCCGGTTAGCTAGGGATCATGGGAGTTGTAGTCCCCAAACACCTACAATTTGGGACTACAATTCCCATCATCCCTGACCACTGGTCCTGTTAGCTAGGGATCATGAGAGTTGTAGTCCCCAAACATCTACAATTTGGGACTACAATTCGCATCATCCCTGACCACTGGTCCTGTTAGCTAGGGATCATGGGAATTGTAGTCCCCAAACATCTACAATTTGGGACTACAATTCGCATCATCCCTGACCACTGGTCCTGTTAGCTAGGGATCATGGGAGTTGGAGTCCCCAAACATCTACAATTTGGGACTACAATTCCCATCATCCCTGACCACTGGTCCGGTTAGCTAGGGATCACGGGAGTTGTAGTCCCCAAACATCTACCATTTGGGACTACAATTCCCATCATCCCTGACCACTGGTCCGGTTAGCTAGGGATCATGGGAGTTGTAGTCCCCAAACATTTACAATTTGGGACTACAATTCCCATCATCCCTGACCACTGGTCCTGTTAGCTAGGGATCATGGGAGTTGTAGTCCCCCAACATCTACAATTTGGGACTACAATTCGCATCATCCCTGACCACTGGTCCTGTTAGCTAGGGATGATTGGAGTTATAGGCCAAAACATCTGGAGGGCCGCAGTTTGGGGATGCCTGGTCTTAAGGGAGAGGCGCCACATCCCTATGTCTTATTTTCAGGGTATGGCTTATATTTCTCCAATGTGTAGAAATCCTGCTACGGCTTATTTTATGGCTACGGCTTATTTGAGGAGAAACAGGGTAGTACAGTGATGGCTAACCTTGACACTCCAGATGTTTTGGGACTACAACTCCCATCATCCCTAGCTAACAGGATCAGTGGTCAGGGATGATGGGAGTTGTAGTCCCAAAACATCTGGAGTGTCAAGGTTAGCCATTAGTATATTATGGCTACGGCTTATATGAGGAGAAACAGGGTATTTACGCAAAGGTTCAGCCTTGCTGGCATTCCCCGAAGATTGCCAACCCGAGGATTTCTGCCCGCGCCCCAGGGCTCCCTCACCTCTCTCCGCTTGGCCTCGTTCTTCCGGTACTTGGTGAACAGGTGGCAGAGGATGTTCCCACAGCAGCAGGCCACGTGGACCAGGGGCCCTTCTTTGCCCAGGCTCAGCCCCGAGGCCACGGCCAGGACCAGGGTGACCGTCTTGACCAGCAGGGTCCACTTCCCCAGGTAGCCGCGGATGATGAAGCCGCTCAGGATAGTCTTGATCTGGAAAGGGGTGGGGTGGGGGATTTGCACTCAGGGCCCAGGGGAAGGGAGGCGGGGAGGCCGGCCGGCCGGGGTGCAAAGAAGAAAAGGATTTCTGTTTATATTTTTAGGATGACGATTCTCTATGTTATTTATATTATTTTCATCCTTTTTTATTCATTTTGTTACAATTTATCTTTTTAATTATAATTTATACTCTCACTAGCTGACCCGGCCACGCGTTGCTGTGATCAAATCTGGACACAGCGTTTCCATTACCATGGCATAGTAATCTGGCATAATAAAAATTCAGAAAAACCACACCTGTCATACCTAAAATAAAGAAAAACCGCAAAAAAATCTGTCGCAGGCATATGACACCACCAGCAAAACAGCGCCCTCTAGTGACGGCTATGCTGGTACTACAGCTACAAAAGCAAGAAACTGGCGCACACATATGATACCACCAGCAAAACCTCGCCCTCTAGCAACGGCTATGCTGGTACTACAGCTAAAAAAGAAAAAATTGGTGCACACATGACATCACAGCAAAACGTCGCCCTCTAGCAACGGCAGGCCTGTCTCCATTTTCACTCCCAAACTGATAAACTGTTTCTCTGCAAGGAAGGAGGGGTTGATTGTGTTAGTGGCTTCCTGGTACCTGAGTGCAAGACAAGGATGTGATTAAATTGGCTGGGATACAGGGAAATGTAAATATCTCTTTTGTCAAAGGCACGCTGGGAAATGGAGGCCGCTGCCTCTCGCAGTTAACTAGGCCGGACCAGCAAGGTATGCTGGGAAATGGAGTCAAGGCGCCCTGTGGGTGAACTAAGCTCTTTCGCCCAAACCACAAGGCATGCTGGGAAACGCTGGGCTTATTATCCCAACCAACCGCGCGCTCAAGGCATTCTGGGAAATGGAATCAAATCCTCTCTGTAGAGCAGTGGTGGCTAACCTTGACACTCCAGATGTTTTGGAACTACAACTCCCATCATCCCAAGCTAACAGGACCAGTGGTCAGGGATGATGGGAGTTGTAGTCCCAAAACATCTGGAGTGTCAAGGTTAGCCATCACTGGGGTTACTAGCACTTTTCCCCTTGAAAAGGCCACAGGCAAGGCACGCTGGGAAATGGCCACCGTGATCGTCCCTCAGTGATCTCCCGAGGTGTGTTTTTTATCTGTGCGTTTCCATAGTGCTTTTCCCTCAGACGGCGTCAGAGGCTCCTTCCTCGGCTTTTTCTGCCACAGGCCGCGAGAGGGCACCTGAGCGCGTGCAGAGTGCACACGACGCAGGCGGGGGTAGGTGGGGGTTTATTCTGGCTGCGGCTGCTACTGATGGTAATAAGCATAAAATCAGCCACAGCAACGCGTGGCCCGGGTCAGCTAGTGTGTGTGTGTGTGTGTGTATATATATATATATATATATATATATATATATGAATTTGAGAAAATGTGGTTTAGATTGGATTTTTATCATTGGCAATAAATCAAGAAACAAAGCTGGCCTCACCTCGGGGATCCCCGACCCGCAGGCGTAGGGTGCAAAACCGCGAACGAGAAGCACGGCCAGGAGCGAGAAGAGCAGAGCCCAGGCGGCGTAGATGAAGTAGTTGAGGCTGTAGGCGAGGGCGCCCTAAAATTGGGGGGGATAAAAAGAGACAATTTCCTTTAAAAGATAAAAATAAAATCAGATGCCAGCAAGGCTGAACCTTTCAGTAAAGAGATGATCTCCATCAAGTCCGTCTGACAAGCTAGGGATCATGGGAGTTGTAGTCCCCAAACATCTGCAATTTAGGACTACAATTCCCATCATCCCTGACCACTGTTCCTGTTAGCTAGGGATCATGGGAGTTTCCGGGTCCTCGGAGGGCTATGTGCATGCACGAACACTATTTCCGGTGCCGCGCCGCGCTGGAAAAAGTGCGCGCAGCGCACGTATGGGCGTGCGCTCCCTCGCACTCCGGCCCACCGTGCGGTGAGTCTGGGGATTTCTACACATTTGAGAAATAGAAGCCATCCCCTGAAAATAAGACATAGGGATGTGGCGCCTCTCCCTTAAGACCAGGCATCCCCAAACTGCGGCCCTCCAGATGTTTTGGCCTACAACTCCCATCATCCCTAGCTAACAGGACCAGTGGTCAGGGATGATGGGAATTGTAGTCCCAAATTGTAGCTGTTGGGGGACTACAACTCCCATCATCCCTAGCTAACAGGACCAGTGGTCAGGGATGATGGGAATTGTAGTCCCAAATTGTAGATGTTTGGGGACTACAACTCCCATCATCCCTAGCTAACAGGACCAGTGGTCAGGGATGATGGGAATTGTAGTCCCAAATTGTAGATGTTTGGGGACTACAACTCCCATGATCCCTAGCTAACCGGACCAGTGGTCAGGGATGATGGGAATTGTAGTCCCAAACATCTGGAGGGCTGAAGTTTGTGGATGCCTGCTTAAGCTGCGTCCCGACGCAGAGCAGTTAAAATAAGACATCCCCCGAAAAGAAGCCATACTGTGTTTTTTTGAGGGAAAATATATATAAGACGGTGTCTTATTTTAGGAGAAATACGGGTAAATCGTGATTTAATTTGCGATTATTTCGGCAGCCACTCACCCCCGTCCTCCTTCCCGGTCAGAAGCTCCGCCCACGTCCGCCACTCCGGACATTTGTCCCGGTCCTGGAAGGTGATATTTTGGGAATTCCAGCAGCAATGTTCATGGTTGTACCAAAAGCCATTGAGGCACACGCCTTCCTTCAGGTCCGTCAGCCAATGGGTGGAGATGTCAATCAAGCCAGCCAAGGCCCCTATGTATTTTGATTAAAAAAACAAAAAAGAAAAAGCAACAACCATATATATTAGGGTGGGTCATAAAAAAAAAAAAATCGAAAATGTTTCCTCCCTTGATCTTATCTCAGGCGTATGGTATAAAAATAGTTAAATTTCAGTTCTGGGACAAATCGGTTAATATTTAGACCCTGCTCCTACAAATTGAAATTTGGCCTCCCCACGAGTGATCAAAACATAGGCATTTGACTCATTTAATTCTCAGTATGTTAAATTGTGGTCAGGGGTCCCTTTACCTTTACCCCACTGGTGTCTGGAAAAAAACCTGGTTCCCCCCTAATTTTCCCAGGCCTTCCCATATTAAGAGGATGCCAGCAAGGTTGAATCTTTTGGTAAAGATAACCTAAATCCAGGAAATTCCAGTAAAGTAAATTCTGTAAATCCAGTCTGACGGATAAGGGATTTAAATGGTGATTTAAGTGCTGATTTAAATTGATACTAAAAGTGAAAGCGCGGCTAATATTCGGGCCAATACAGATAATGATGATGATGATGATGATGATGATGATGATTATTATTACACCCAACCAATTTATCCCATATAAAACATCAAGAACATAGTTTTTATACGTATGGGAAGCCGCCTGGATGATTATATCGGATAATAATAATAATAATTTCACCCCACCAATTTATCCCATTTATAACATCAAGAACATAGTGTTTTTGTACTTATCGAGTTGCTGTAAAAAGATGATTATATCTAACAATAATATTATTGATGATAATATTATTAGTAAACAATATGAATAATAATAAATTAATAATATTCATTTTTATTATTCCTCTTTTTGGTTTGTCGTTTTCTCACCTGCCGAGAGTCCAATGAGGAGCATGAGGAGCCACCCCGAAAAGGCATCGCTGATGCTGTGGATGAGAGCGCAAGTCGACTCTTTGCTCCTGTTGGTGATCTGGGCGAGGGGGAAAAAAGGATTAGATTGGCAAATATTGGATTAGATTGGCAAATATTGGGGAAAATGAGATAAAAATAACTGTCCCCAAAATATGGGCTGTTTCTTTTCCTGATTTGAACCCATTTCCCAAAAGCTTTCTGGGCAGATAAATGTCGTGGAAGGGGATGCCAGTAAGGCTGAGCCTTCCTGTAAAAGAGGAAAGTTTTAAATCAAGTCTGGCTGATTATGGAAAGATTAAACATCGCTGGCATTGATCTTTCATTTAAATCCCGGATTGGAATCCTAATTTAAAATCAGCCCAGACTGATTCAAAACTGGCATTTAAATGGAACATGAATGCCAGCGAGGTTGAATCTCTCGGTAAAATAGGGAAAAGATGGGAACCGCAAGCCCGACGAGATTTGAAATCCGGATCTCAAACAATTACGGTATTGGGGAAAAAGAGAGAAAAAAATAACTGTCCCCAAAATGGGCTGTTTCTTTTCCTGATTTGAACCTGTTTCCCAAAGCTTCTGGGCAGATAAATGTCGTGGAAGGGGATGCCAGTAAGGCTGAGGCTTCCTGTAAAAGAGGAAAGATTTAAATCAAGTCTGGCTGATTTAAATCAGGATTGGAATGGGTATGTAAGCAAAAAAATCAACATGAAGAGGATACCAGCAGGGTTGAATCTTTCTGTCTTTCTGTCTGATTTAAATCGGGATTGTGAACTTTGAATTACATGGAACTTCAATGCCAGCGAGATTGAATCCTTCCGTAAAAAAAGGGATTTTAATCAAGTCTGCCTGATTATGGAAAGATTAAACCTCGCTGGCATTGATCTTTCATTTAAATCCCGGATTTGAATCCTAATTTAAACCAGACAGACTGATTCAAAACTGGCATTTAAATGGAACATTAATGCCAGCGAGGTTGAATCCTTCCGTAAAAAAAGGGATTTAAATCAAGTCTGCCTGATTATGGAAAGATTAAACCTCGCTGGCATTGATCTTTCATTTTAATCCCGGATTTGAATCCTAATTTAAATCCGCCAGACTGATTCCAACTGGCATTTAAATGAAACATGAATGCCAGCGAGGTTGAATCTCTCGGTAAAATAGGGAAAAGATGGGTACTGCAAGCCCAAACGAGATTTGAATCCGGATCTCAATCAATTACCGGTACATGGAACTTCAATGCCAGCGAGCTTGAATCCTTCCGTAAAAAAAAAGGGATTTAAATCAAGTCTGCCTGATTATGGAAAGATTAAACCTCGCTGGCATTGATCTTTCATTTAAATCCCGGATTTGAATCCTAATTTAAATCCGCCAGACTGATTCCAACTGGCATTTAAATGAAACATGAATGCCAGCGAGGTTGAATCTCTCTGTAAAATAGGGAAAAGAGGCGAACCGCAAGCCCTGCGACATTCGAATCCGGATCTCCATCAATTCGAAGAGAAGCCAAATATTTAGATTTGAAACCCACAACCCTCAACTCGCGGTGTCGGTCTCGATCGCGGGATTTCTCTCGCACCCAGTCGATGGTGTTGAAATCTTCGTACGTCCCGACGCCAGGAAGCGGCTCTTCCAGGAAGTCGCGCCATAGCGGCCCGATTTCCGTCAAACCCGTTCCCAGCATACGAGGCGAAACCTGCCGAGAGGATTTAACATTTATTCTTCCAAAATGTCAGTATTAAGAGGAGGGTTTTATTTTTAATTTTTGGTAAAGATTTTTCCTCCCAAAGCATTTTGTTTTCAACCTCTGATTTAAACCAAAAAGAAATTTTAAATTTTTTTTTTAAATCTGATTTTTTAAATTTTATTTTATCATTTAATCATGGGCTTTTATCCAACCTGGGTTTCTTCTAACACTATGATTCTATAATTTTTTAAAAAACAATTTTTATTACCGTCTTTTTCGCTCCATAACGCGCACTTTTTCCCTCCAAAAAAGGAAGGGGAAAAGTCTGAGCGAAGGCAATGGGCAGCCGCCATCCCCACCTTCCCTGCTCCGTGAAGCATCTCCGCTGTCCTTCCTTCCATCCTTCCTTCCTTCCTTCCTTCTCTCTCTCTCACCCCTTCTGTCTGTCTGTCTGTCTGTCTGTTCCTTCTTTCTTTCCTTTTCTTTCCTTCCTTCCTTTTCTCGTCTCTCACAACTTCCTTCCTTCTCCCTCTTCTTTCACTCTCTCTCTCTCACCCCATTCCTTCCTTCTCCCTTTCTTTCACTCTCTCTCTCTCCCCTTCTGTCTTTCTTTCTTTCTTTCTTCCTCTCCTCTCTCTTCCTTTCCTCCCCCTTCCCTCTCTCTTCCTCTCTCTCTCTCCTTCCTTCCTTCTCCCTCTTTCTTCCACTCTCTCACCCCTTCCTTCCTTCCTTCCTTCTCTTTCTCTCTCTCACCCCTTCTGTCTTTCTGTCTGTCTTTCTTTCTTTCTTTCTTTCTTTCCTTTCTTTCTTCCTTTCTGTCTTTCCTTCCTTCCTTCTTTCCTTCCTTCCTTTTCTTTCCTTCCCTCCTTCCTTCTCCCTCTCTCTCACCCGTTCCTTCCTTCTCCCTTTCTTTCTCTCTCTCTCTCTCTCTCTCTCTTTCTCTCTCTCTTCTCTCTCTCTCTCTCCCTTTCTGTCTTTCTTTTCTTCCTTCCTTCTCTCTCTTCCTTTCCTCCCCCTTCCTCTCTTCCTTTCCTCCCCCTTCCCTCTCTTCCTCTCTCTCTCCTTCCTTCCTTCCTTCCTTGTCTCTCTCTCTCTCTCTCTCTCTCTCTCTCTCTCATTTCTTCCTTCCTTCTCTCTCTCATCCCTTCCTTCCTTCCTTCCTTCTCTCTCTTCCCTCCCTCCCCCTTCCTCTCCCCTTCCTTCCTTCCTTCCTTCCTTGTCTCTCTTCCCTCCCTCCCCCTTCCCTCTCTCTTCCTCTCTCTCTCTCTCCTTCCTTCCTTCTCTCTCTCCTTCCTCCCTCCCCCTTCCCTCTCTCTTCCTCTCTCTCTCCTTCCTTCCTTCCTTCCTTCCTTCCCTCTCTCTCTCTCTCTCTCTCTCTCTCATCCCTTCCTTCCTTCTCCCTCTTCTCTTTCACTCTCTCTCACCCCTTCCTTCCTTCCCTCCCTCTCTCTCTCTCATCCCTTCCTTCCTTCTCTCTCTTCCTCCCTCCCCCTTCCCCCTCTCTTCCTCTCTCATTCTCTCTCTCTCTCTCTCATCCCTTCCTTCCTTCTCCCTCTTTCTTTCACTGTCTCACCCCTTCCTTCCCTCCCTCCCTCCCTCCCTCCCTCCCTCTCTCTCTCTCTCTCTCTCTCATCCCTTCCTTCCTTCCTTCTCTCTCTTCCCTCCCTCCCCTTCCCTCTCTCTTCCTCTCTCTCTCTCTCTCTCCTTCCTTCCTTCCTTCCTTCCCTCTCTCTCTCTCATCCCTTCCTTACTTCCTTCTCTCTCTTCCCTCCCTCCCCCTTCCCTCTCTCTTCTCTCTCTCTCTCCTTCCTTCCTTCCTTGTCTCTCTCTCTCTCTCTCTCTCTCTCTCTCTCTCTCTCTCATCCCTTCCTTCCTTCTCCCTCTTTCTTTCACTCTCTCTCACCCCTTCCTTCCTCTCCCTCCCTCTCTCATCCCTTCCTTCCTTCTCTCTTCCCTCCCCCTTCCCTCTCTCTTCCTCTCTCTCTCTCTCCTTCCTTCCTTCTCTTCTCTCTCATCCCTTCCTTCCTTCTCCCTCTTTCTTTCACTCTCTCTCACCCCTTCCTTCCCTCCCCCCCTCTCTCTCTCATCCCTTCCTTCTCTCTCTTCCTCCCTCCCCCCTTCCCTCTCTTCCTCTCTCTCTTCCTTCCTTCCTTCCTTCCTTCCTTCCTCTCTCTCTCTCTCTCTCTCTCTCTCATTCCTTCCTTCCTTCTCTCTCTCATCCCTTCCTTCCTTCCTTCCTTCCTTCCTTCCTTCCTCTCTCCTCCCTCCCCCTTCCCTCTCCCTTCCTTCCTTCCTTCCTTCCTTCCCTTGTCTCTCTCTCTCATCCTTCCTTCCTTCCTTCCTTCCTTCCTTCCTTCCTTCCTTCCTTCTCTCTCTTCCCTCCCTCCCCCTTCCCTCTCTCTTCCTCTCTCTCTCTCTCTCTCTTCTCTCTCTCCTTCCTTCCTTCCCCCCTCTCTCTCATCCCTTCCTCCTTCCTTCCTTCTCTCTCTTCCTCCCTCCCCCTTCCCTCCCCTTCCTCTCTCCTTCCTTCTCTCTCTCTCTCTCTCTCTCTCTCTCTCTCTCTCATCCCTTCCTTCCTTCTCCCTCTTTCTTTCACTCTCTCTCACCCCTTCCTTCCTTCCCTCCCTCTCTCTCTCTCATCCCTTCCTTCCTTCTCTCTCTTCCCTCCCTCCCCCTTCCCCCTCTCTTCCTCTCTCTCTCTCTCTCTCATCCCTTCCTTCCTTCTCCCTCTTTCTTTCACTGTCTCACCCCTTCCTTCCCTCCCTCCCTCCCTCCCTCTCTCTCTCTCTCTCTCTCTCTCTCATCCCTTTCCTTCTTCCTTCTCTCTCTTCCCTCCCTCCCCTTCCCTCTCTCTTCCTCTATCCCTCTCTCCTCTCTCTTCCTCTCTCTCTCCTTCCTTCCTTCCTTCCTTGTCTCTCTCTCTCTCTCTCTCT